>BJBW01018694.1:0-14238 GCA_004320125.1 Scolopax mira | reverse complement strand
ACACACAAATCTCTCAACATATTTTATTCTATATATGCAAAGCAGCCCTGTAGTGTGCTCATCAATCCCATTTGTAAATCAAGAAGCTTCCATCAAACACTGCAGAATGGATTGCTTCCTTGTCAAAAAACGGTTTCTCCATATGAAGCATATAACACTTTAGAAGTTATTTCAATTACCTGGTATTAAGACTGGCACACACACTAGAAAAAAGTTGGCAATAAGCTCTCAAAGCAAACTCTACCACAAAAATACATTACGAGTAAAGAATGTTTTTGATTATTTTAGTTATATTCATGTTCTCTTGGTCTGTCCCATTGCTCCAACTGGAGTTCCTTCAACATTGGAACTACTCTCTCTTTTAAGTGTTTCAATTGAATTCACAATCTTGAAAAAAAAACTGTAGGTAAGATTTGCGGTTCTTTTTCTCTTCTTTACCATCTAAGCTGTAGCCTTGTGCCACCAAGAAATCCAACTCCTGCACAGAAAATCCTCCTTCCCAGAAAAAAGTAATGGGCCTAAACTCAAACAAGGAGTTCCACTCCCTGATTACACTCTCTCTTCTGCCTTAAGCAATTATATGCCCTTATTTTCCTAATAAGGGGACAGAGCATCAGTCTCAGCAAAGTATATCAATTATTGATGCATTATTTTAGCCCAGCTTTCAGTCACACGAGTAGAGAAATTGTTGGAAGAATCCACAGCAGCACAAGACCTAACCACATGGCTAATGCTGGAAATCCTTCATCTGGACAACCCAATGGAACTCCATCCTTGGATCCATAAAGTCATGCATCCGGGTTTGTCAATGTTATCCAGCATTTAGTGTCTAGCAGACTTTCTGCCAGGCCCAAACGGGAGGCTTGTCAGAGTATCTCATTTATGTCAATGTTTTTCAAGGAAAATTCCCCAAAGCAACAGACACAAGAGATGAACCACTGCAAAAGTAGAAACTGCTGACAAACCATCCAGATACAGGGTCTGGGTAATAGAACGGCTGCCTCCACAAGGCGACAGAATACTAAATTCAACTGAAAAAAAATCCATAAGCTGTAGCAAAAGCAAAATTTGCTTCTTAGCTCAGACCAAACAAGTAGCTCGTAGAATAGGTTCAGAACCTCCATTAATTTCTGGCAGGCTGCTAACTATCTGTTTCTCTTAGCTCTAAATATTAAGATTGAAGAGAAATTTGAATTATGACTGCAGCTCGCAGGATAATGGAAGTTCTGTATGGAATCCTACTGACACTGTACTATTAGAAGTTTTCTTTTACCAAAAATATTCCACATTATTCAACCCAACCTAGATCACTGAATAACTGCTCCCTAGCACATCTCTGCCAATACTTTCTCATGCAAAAATAAAATGAAAAAAATAATCAAGCAATAATAGCTCTGCTACTTCCAGTGAAGTTGTTCCAAATTTAATTTTCCTGCAGTTTTACTCCCCCTTGAATCACAATACTTCATCTTTAGTCTCAGCATTTACATCCAGCTGGGTGCAATCAGAATCAAGTTGAGTCAGAGAGCAGAGCTTCGGGTTAGAAAACCCTAACTCCAGTTCTACATCAACGAGTTTTGGAAGAGCCACACATTTCTTCCATCCTGGTAAATATGGCTACAAAATGTGAGCAGTTAACTCTCTCTTTAGATTTCCTTTGCATTACCCTATTCTTTACAGTAGATGCTATAACAAGCAGCTGGTCATACCCTTGGTCAAGGCAGACAAAGATACTCCTCAAAGTGGACTTGGGAAACCCAAGTACCTGGTCTCCTCAATACTTAGGACTTCAAGATAAAGTGTCATCTCTTTGTATTTAGAAAGGCTATATGGAAAATTGAATAGTTCTCATTGACTTGATAAGAATCTTGCTATCAATGATCTTAGCACAAAAATTCTGGAGTATAACCATTGGCAATACTTTATGCCACAATTATAAAAAAAAAAAAAAGAGAGAAAAGAGCACTCAATATTGAAAGCAGCCAGAAACTTCAAATGTTAAATTAGTAAGACACAAGGTATCTTGCAAAGTATTACTAAGACCCTGTGAAACCTGAACTGTGTTTTCTGTCTTTGCCCTCTTGCCACACACTGAAATGAGGCTGCCCATGCTCAGGCCTGTTTTCAGCTTCTTGCCTTCACTGGAGAGTTCCCTAATGGCAGTGGCTAAGCTACTGATTAAGCTTTGGGTAGAGACTTGCACCATTTTTACCTTACCTTTCAAATATATAAACAGAGAAAATCACACAGCGATCCCTGTCAAAACGCTCATGTCTTTCTAACATTATTCCAGTTCTTAAACTGTAAGAAAACAGGATGTAATCCATTTGGCTAATGCCAGACCAATGAGCTGAAGGACATGCAATGTGTACATACAACGTCTCCAGGCATACATGCCAGTCTACGTATTTGAAGAAATAATACCTTGTCCTTTGATTGTCCTTGTCGAGCAATTGCATCGTATTTTATTTTTCCTTCTGCATCCACTTGAACAGCCAAAGCGTTGGACATTTTCTTCTTTCGGCCCATATCCAATGGATATTGGGCCACATGAATTTCTGGGAAGGCACCCCCATCTCCAAAATCCTACACAAAAGAAAAAGTAGTGAGTGACTGAAAGACAGAAACACGGTATACATTTGCACACGTGGGAATTGGAATGAAAGAGTGGATTGAGTTTAACACAATGAATCATTGCCAGAATGCACTAGTACCCGATTATTTTAACTGCTAAGAGAACAACGGGGTATAGAACATACAGTTACCAAAATGAAAGACACCGAAATGCAGAGACATCTTCAGTAATTATTCCCCACACAAAGCAAGAGCCCGTATCACTGGGTAGAGTGCACGGGCACTACCATGCTACAAACAATACATGATTAAGTATTTAATTCACATTCGAGTTACTAATCAAGAGCTTCAAAAATTTACCTTCTACAATAAAGCAACTGTGGTAATACTAAAATTACATGAGCAGCAATTTTTCAATGAAGATTTCTACTCATTTTTTGTTGCTTTTCACATCATAATGAAGTGAAGAAGTTAAAAGCTTTCCATTCTTTTCAAAGCCTGTAGCTCATAGCTTTACAATGGTACAAATGCCAAGCTATCCTATTTCCTTTCTCTGGAGTGTGAATACATTGAAAATTAGGCCAGCACTCAACAACCCAATATTATTAAAGTTTACTTCCTCTCTTTTTCAACGTATTGCTGTAAAAGCACTTAATGGACAGATAACCAAAAGACCTCTTAAAGCAGACCATCCTGAGTCAGTAACACTGAGGATGCACACAGAATTGGTACTATTCATAAACAACTTTTCAGTTTCAAATGCAGTTCTTCAGAGGAAACATTTGCTGAAAGCAACACAAGCATCTCCCCTTCCCTCTATTGCAGTGGCACTGCTTGTGTGGAGCCTGATTAAAGAATACATTCCTCTTCTTCTCTGACTTTGTTAATTAGGTAGACTGATTTCCCTCCATATTCACCACATAGTTAACACCACTGCAACAGAAAGCATGGACTGAGACTGGAATAAATGATAAAGTCTTCCACTGGATGTCCCACATTCAACAATTAGTTACAGAATCAACGTTAAATATTAGCCAGAACAAAAGTAAGTCACTCTTCAAATTTTTTTTTGCATAAATCAATTAAGAATAGGTTTTATTTCTTCCAATGATAGCACTCTCAGGACCACTGGACAAACATTATGCTTTGGAAGCACTTACAGCCCTTGAATAATTTGCATTTGTTTATGAGGCAGAAAGGAATCCTTAACAGTCTTTTTGAGATGCACATCACTTTGTGGCCCAGTGATGCTGGAAACCTTAACAAAACCTTCATCACCTCACTCAGTTCTTTTGCTAACATTTAGAAAGAATAAGCACTAAAATGTAAATTTAGTAATCCAACAGCGTATTCTTTATTAAATGCTAAACCTATACAAAGATGTTTTATTTTAGGGAATCACTGGATCTACTATTTCAAGTCACCTTATGTAGCACTAATGGATCACCACGGTACATCACTGGATCCATCTTTATGAAAATGCAACTCAAATATAAATGAGAGTAAGGCTGTTACTAGCTCAGGAAAGGATGGCATTTGGGGACAATGCAGGATCATGCATGAAGTACTGTATCAAAACCAAAGTGCCTTGTCCCAAAAGCACTGCTGTCCGATTCATAACGGCATGTTTCAGATGTTATGTCAAGTACCATTTCAAAATCTGTAAGGTTTTGTGGCTCACAGTGAGAAAGTTTTGTAATGAGAGCTAAAGGAGTTTTGTAATGAGAACTATACACCTGTATCTTCCGTTCTGCTGTTCAACATTTCCAGCTGAAATTATGTTAAACTGACAAGGACTGCAGCCAAATACACACAACATTGTCCAAAACCCTTTTGCCAGTAACACAGTTTGAAAATTAATACCCAACAAAGTTTTAAGACTCCTTCCAACTCTAAGAATTTTCTCCCCACTAGCAGCTATTTTTTGTTACACTAAGAACAAAACACACATGACCACTCTGTTCTCTGATATACACATGTTGACCTATTCCAGCCATGATTTGGCATGTGTATTTAACAAATAATGACACAGGAACAATACAGATGTCTTTGTCAGAGGATCCTTGCCCTTCACAGACTGTAAGCTGAAAAGGACCATAGATCTATTTCCATATTACAATCTCTGAAGGGAAGAATCCTTATAACGTTCTGTTTATTATTAAACGCTTTAAGTAATCTGGCAAATAGAACAATTCCCCCCAACCCAAGAATTACTTCACTCAGCAGTCTGGATGGAAACTCTGCATGTGGTAAGGCTTTGCACAGCTCTGTGCTACATTCAAGATGCTCAGAGTTTATTTCCACTCCAGAACGTATACTTTTTTCCCCCATTAGCAGACACACTACTACAGTATGAATTTAAGTATCTACCTCTAGCACTCGTGGTATCCATCCTTTCCGGTAACCGTACGGGGGAGGTTCCCGTCGGGACGAAACTAGAGCAGTCTGCCTAGATCTTTGGGCTCTTGCTCTTTCTTCTAGTTCTAGCTGGTCTTGAGACAGCTGGGTTGGAGCTGGTAGAAAACTGCCAACAAAACACCAAAAAGAGAAAGACATAAAAAGTGAGTTCTGATTATTTGACTCAGTGTCACTCAAATATGCTCAAGTCTACTACTAAGTGATTACATTCTCTGCAATTACTCTATACACATTAAGAAACAATCTGGGAGATTTGAGTTCCATGATCATAAAGCTGTTTGCAGTAACTTCTGAGACTATTGGTGCAAAAGCAATGTCCGCTGTCTTGGCATTCTGGAAGCTCCCTATAAAATCTGATGCTAAATACATCCACATTCACATCTTGTTTGAACAGCAATGTGTGACATTGCCTGTTCTCCAGCAGGAATGTCACAAATCACTATGTTTTCTTTCCACCACTATAGAGCAAGAGAAGAAAACATTCCCTTGGTGCCAACGACGACTCCTTCCGACTCCTTCCTTTCAATGCAAACGCCCACAATGAGATCCGTCAACAAGCTCCCCCTTCGCACCAGGTAACTCCAGGTCAAAGCCAATTAGTCACAACACAGTTTCTTGACTTCCCATTTTTCATCTGGTCTAAACTACGGGGCCCTTTTACGCATTTTTTTAACGAAGCCTCCACCTCCGAGAAAGCCGGCATCCCTCCTGCTCCTCAGCCTTACGAGGGCCGCAGCAGCTCGTAACAAAGACCTCTCAGCCCCAATCCCGGTAAGGAAACCCCGACAAAGCCCCACGGACCCGACCAGGGTCCCAGCCGCCGAGGAGGAGGAAGAGGAGGTCCTTCTTCCCGCGGAAAACACGCGAGACAGTCAGACCCCCAAACCAGCGGCAGTGCCAAACACACTCCCCTACCCTTCCTCCCCAAGAGGACAGGGCAGCTCCCCCAGCCCCGACCCGGCCCTGGCCGCGGCCCGGCCTCCTCACCGCCCAGCGGGCCCACCGCCTAGGAGAGGCCGCAGTGCCGCAGAGCGCTGCCCGAGCGCGGCCTCTCTCGTCGGCCGGGACCTCGTACAGCAGCTAAGAAGGTGCTGGCAGGTCGGGGGGAGACGGGAGACCCGAGCCAGACCGGACGAGGCCAACCAGACCCACCTGGTGAGCGCCATCTTGCCGCCTCCGTCGTCTTCTGGGCAGCCAGGCCGCGGGGGCGGGGAGGGGGGGGGGGGGGAAGGGCGGTGGCAGTACCTGCGCATGCGCCACGCTGCCCAGCGGCCTGCTGGGAGTTGTAGTCTGGGTGACGTCACGGTTACCGTAACTGTGCGCGTAGAGCGCAATGCGTCATGGGAGAGGCGGCTTTCCCAGCCCGGCGGAGGCGATGAGGGGCCGGCTGGCCGGGTGGGAACAGCCTTGCGGCGGAGAGAGCGGCCCCAGGGGCCACGGCTCGGGCGGGATTGCTCTTCGCTGAGTAAAAAACCCGAAAACCTGGCTGGAGGGCAGGGCCAGGTTTTTTCCAGTGATATGTTAATGGTTGGACTTGATCTTAAAAGTCCCTCCCAACCTAGACAATTCTATGATTCTACAGTTGGGGCATGAGAGAGAAGGGAAGAAGAGAGACTGAAAGTGCTATAAAAATATATTGATTTAAAATAAAAAAAAAACCTTCAGTATTAAATGCCAAAAGTTGTACTGTATATATGTAATGGGGATCCATATGTTACTTAGTTTTCTAAATCAAGCCAAGAGATGCACGCTTTATAGAGTATAGTTAAAATGTGGAATAGGGAAAAATTAATTTCCTGGAGAATTGTAGTGGGAACTAGGTGGAGCTTTACATGGATAAATTGCTATTCATTCTGAAGTAGTGTTATATGGCATCATATATAAAAAAAGAAATTTAGTTATTAAATAGTAGCTGCTATCATTAGAATCATAGAATGGCTTAGGTTGGAAGGGACCTTAAAGATCATTTTGTTTCAACCCGCCTGTCATGGGCAGGGACACCTTCTACTAGACCAGGTTGCTCAAAGCCCCATCCAACCTCATCTCAAACACTTCAGGGGTGGCACCTCCACAACTTCCTGGGCAACCTGTTCCCAGTGCCTCACCACCCTCAGAGTGAAAAGTTTCCTCCTGGTACCTAATCTAAATATACCCCCGGTTTGAAGCCATCACCCCTCTCCCTATCACTATATGCCCTTGAAAAAGTGCCTCCCCAGCTTTCTTGTAGGCCCCCTTACTGGGAAGTGGCTGTACAGTGTCCCCAGACTTATGTTATATTAGCATCTAGTGAATCAAAGGGAGAAGAGTCCCATTGTGCTAGGCATGGCTCATCTAGAAGAAAAACAGAAGCTGGCTAGAGAAGAAAATGGTAGAAAGTATAAGAAACAAACACAGTTTTATTTGAATTAAAACATTTAAAAATCATAGTGTGTGAAGCAGGAAGACTATGAGGCAGACTAAATGTCTGCCTTGCAGTCTTCTAGTCATTTTGTCTGTTTTATCATCTAATCTGCAGGACAGCCTAATGCTGTAGACTAAATTCATCTGCTACTATTTGTGGGGGGTAAGGACAGGTCTGTTGCAGTCCTTTTATGCCAAAATATTAGTTGTCTCCAGTGGGAACCAGACTTTGGCTTTGCATTGTGTGACAGCAGCTCTGTTATCACCCCTATGACTGACAGATACTTCCCCTTCTCTCTGAGACAGCTGGTCTCTATTGAGCACTTTAGACAAAGCTAAAGATACAAGACTCCGACATATATCCTTGATCAATAATTTTCCTGAGCAAAACTCATCTGTCATCTCTCCTACCCATTTCTGTCAGTCATTTAGCAACGGATTGTCACATCTGGCAATATTGCCTCCCAATTCAGGAGCCTCCTCTCACCATCAGAAGTTGCCATGGTCTCTGTATCCAGCTGTTATACTAGCCTCAGCTGAAAAATTAGCCTTTCTTCCTCCTGCTTTTATGTTTCTCCTTCTTTCTTTGCTGTGCTGCATTGTTTAACGCTGTATGGCAAACATACAACTTTGTGAGCTGTTTTGCAACACAGTTTACATGACAGCCACAATACAAAATTGTTGTTTAGAAGGTAAAATTGTAGGTGAGCAATGTGTTTTATCTCCTGCTCTAGGGAGACAGATGCTTCTTTGGTTTCCTCAGTGTCATGGCTGGTTCTTGGAACTGCACACTCACTTGCACTCTCGTAGCAGACAGTGAGCTATTGGTGCTTGCTTTAATACTTAATTTTCATCCCCTTGAACCTCTATCTTTTAAATTTCTTCTTGGTTTAGTTTTGATGTCTCTGTTGGCTAATTTTGTGAGTACGTAAGACTCTTAGCACTGGATAGAAGGGATCATATGGTATAAAGGGGCTGTATAAGCTTGTTCAAAACCATATGGCTCAAAGTCTTTTATGCACGTGCTGCTAATCCAGTGAATAACTTCTTGTCCTTGCCTTCCATTACCTATCACACCTAGAAAATGCTTATCACACCTAGAAAATGCAACCAGTTTTGGTTTAACTGGTCAAAAATGTTTACTGGGATTAAAAAAAAATATTGTTTAGAAGTTCTGAACTTGAAAACCGTGGAAAGTTTGGAAACTTTGAAACTTTCAGCATTTTCAAAATGGACCATTTGAACTTTGGTGTAAAGCAATGTTTGTTGGGCAAGTATAGGCTGATTGTGCTTACTTTTTTTGAAAGTGGGAGAATTCTTTAAACCAGAATGTGTTTAATTTCTAATCTAATACTTTTGTTGTTGTTCCACGTGGAAGGGGGGGTTGGTTTGGTTTTGTTGTTTCTCCTCCCCCCCAATTTTCTTCTTGAAGGGAGAAAACAATTTAGTTGCTGTGTCAGGCTGGCCACCACACCGAAGAAATACATTATTCACATAGTTGTCCTCGAACCTGACCTGGTACACCTCCCATTACTTCTGTCTTCTGCTTCTCATGATGTTTTAATTAAAGAAAGGAGTTCAGGCTCTGCAGAGGAGTTAGTCCTCAGCATGGCTGCCAGCAGGAACAGCTTTAGTTTGCTGCGAATACCGCAACTAGTTTTGAGAATATATTTCTGATTTATCCCAAGGAGTCTTTTGGGGTAGATTTAGGCTGTTAAATCCTCTACACCTTTTTTTTTTTCATCTACTTCAGCACTTTACACATTTGCAAATGCAGAATTAAATGGTTCATGAAATATCTTGTAACAAATGAAGATGACAATACAAAGTAATGGAATAAGCTATTGTTAATATCAGATATCTGTATGCCTAACAGTCACTGCACATTTTGGGATAAAAAATGATCAAAATAAATGACACTTCTTAACTCTAGGGATAAATTATGCCACAGGTAAGATGCTAAGCAGTGAAAAAGAAGAGATTTACCTTGATGGAAAGGTTCAGCCACATCAGCAACCCCTGCATTTCACTTTCCCTGAGGGATTACAGGCAGCATTCAGAAGGAATAATTATAGCTGCGGGAAAAAGATCAGAAGGTCTATTAGTGTTATTGTGAAAATCTTTAAATTCTTCAAGCTATGTCTGTATTACCTGGAATGACTGAAAGGGAGGCTGGTTTAATTTCTCTTATTTGTACTACTTTGTAGAAAAGTAAACTTTCTCTGATAGGCAAAAAGGATCTCATGTACTTTTGCAACACCTTCCAGACTCCAGGGTGTTTTGCAAGCATTGTTCTGGAAGCATTCTGCTCTTGTCTGATAAAAGATCAGTTAAAAAAACCCAACTTCTTCTTTTCTTTTTTTAACACAGGACAGGGTGACCCACTGGCACTTCCCATTGACCTGCAAGAATGAGTGGAGTATCCTTTAGCCACCAACAGTTTAGCAAACAAAGTGAAGAGGATTTTTTTTTGCCAGCAGAAATTACAGCATAAGAGGTATGGAGGTGGCATGTGGTTATCTAAACTGATATTGGGCAACAAGGTTGAGTGAAAGCCTCAAAGGAACAAAATAGTAGTAGAAGTGGATTTTGCAGCTCATCTAATGCCCAGCTGTCCAAGCAACACATTGCTTTCTGTTGTCACATTCAGCCATTGGTCACTACTGATTTGCCTGGGTCAATGGGCATGGTTTTTTTGAGAGGTGTCTTATCCAAATACTGGCTCTGTACAATATGATCAGTAAGAAGATCCTATTCTAAAGTTGGATGGCTTCCAGAGTCAGCTCTGAGCTTTCTGTTGCTGATAGAAAGACAAAATCTGCCCATCTTCGTTTTAGGTTGGACCAAGACGTGGGTGGGTTTGACCTAGGAGAAGACCTGTGGAATACATTAAACTGTCTTCTGGAATTAGCTCCAGGGATGTTGTTCTGCTTCCTGTCTTACATGTTGATTTGCACTTCTGTCAACACTTACTGGTTGACAGATTTTTGTAATCTTGTAACGTTGTCTTCTGACAACCTTAGCTAACCAGAAAAGAACCAGAAAATATTTCATGATTACAGATCTCTAGCAGCAGAGATACTGCCAGCTGGATCTTGAACTTGTATAGATTGGAATCACTATGGTGTCTTTTTGACTGAACTTAGAGCTGCAGAAGATGGATCTGCCTCAGTATTTTTGTTGCTGACCATCCACAAAGTAGCAGCACAGATCAGAAGAGTGAAGAAGGATCTGCTGTTCTCCCCATTGCACTGGTAGCAATTTTCCCCCAAACCTTTACACATCTCCTCATTAATTCTTTGGGTTCCTAAAATCATAGGATCACCTTTGCTTTCTGGGATGGTTTCCATCTCTTTTCCCTTGCCTCCTTCTGTGCATGAGGAATGTCTGGTGTCAGTGAGACTTTCCAGATACCTTTCCATGGTCTTCACCTAAGGGAATCTGAAAAAGAGATGGATTCCCAGTAGGAAGAGCTGGTACTGACCTTCTGTCCTCTAGTCAGGTGGTCTGACTGCTCTTCTTGCTCGGGTGCTTGGGACAGAGAGGCCTGAGCCTTTGTGTTTGTTTCTGCATTTCATGAGATTCACACCTGGGATGAGAATGTCTTCAACAGGAATGAAAAGGAAACGCTTTTTGCTTTTCCTCTCTCACAGCAATTTGGGGTAATCTGAGATTTAATTTATTCACTAGCTGAAAGGGAAAGGGAAATCAAGCCAGCATCTTTCTTTTGAGCCAAGCTCTTTCTTGCGTACCAGGGCACGGGCTCACACAAAAGGGCTCTGATCACTCTAACTAGGTGCTTGTTCTAATTATGGAAAGATTTAGCATTGGTTACATAATTGCCCGCTGCACATCAGCACACACCATTGTTATACTACAAAAGCTGCTTTTTTTTCTTCTCCCCTCCCTGCGGCAGGCCCAGCGTCAGCCTGTTTAACTAAGAGCTGCAAGGAACAGAATTAATCTGGAGCAACCTCCCGCAGCTTTTCCAGGAGAGGCCAGCAAAAATCAGATACTGACCTATTCCTTTTGCCGGGAGCTTTGCCAACACGTGTGATCTAGCGTTTAATGCAGGAGATTGATAGCCTGGGCCACAGTCTTAAGCATCCCAGGAGGAAGCAGCAAGCTGTGATCAGGAATCAGTGGCTGTGCTGAGGTTACACTCTCTATTTTGGATTTTTATATGCAGTAGCACAGTAGCTTTAAATGGATAACCCACTATTATGCCCGGTATCAGCCTGAGCCATGGAGGTCATGAATTTGCAAACACAAAAATCTATAGCAAAACTTCTGCAGGCTGTAATAGATGCAGGAGTAGATCTTTTCCCCATATTTCTAAGCTTATTTTTTTTTCTGTGAATCAAAGCGGTTGCTTTATGTTCAGCCTGCACTCATTTCTTTCTCATTTTCTCAGTAGTACATCACATGCACATCTCCCTCACCTTTTATTTTCTTCCTCTTTTAACATCACCCTCACCTTTTATTTTCTTCCTCTTTTAACATCACCCTCTTAACTGTAAAGCTTCCTTCCAACAAATGGCTTTTCCTACATGATTTGTAATGGTCCAAGATGGAGCTGGGATGCTTCACTGCACTCCATCAGTTCAAAAGCTCCCATCTGTCCAAGAAAGGAGAGAAACTCAGGGGATTGTAGCCAGTTTTGCCATCATATGGCTGATGCAACTGGCCGTCTGGGCCCTGTATCCTCTGTGTGCTGGCAGGGAAATCACCCTTAACTCTGCCCCTCGTTACTTGTGGCTGCTTCGTCAGGAAGGCCACCTTGTGCAGGCGTTTATGTTAATGTCTGTCCCAGGGGACAAGTAAGGAGAACAAAACTGCAGTGAAGCCAGGTGGAAACAAAAGGGGTGCCCAGCAAATATTTCCAATATTCTTTTCATCTTTTAGGAAAACCTTTAACATCCCACTGTCCCACAGCCAGGGCAGAGGTGGAGAGGTTACCTTTACAGCACTTTCCCCAGGGGCTTGGATGAAACAGCTGGCCATCCTGGAAGAGAGGCTGGTCATCAGGATCTTCCATTGAGCACAATGTCCTGGTTTATTACTCTGTTTTCTAGAAGTTGAGACCTTTTGCTTCATAATCTGAGTGTTTCTAGGGCTCTTTTTGCCCTGCCTCTACCTTTTCGGGTGGAACTGTATCCCTGCAAATATGAATGGATACACAGTGTGGTGATGCCTTCCTGGATTTGTTTCAGTGTTTCCTGAATCCTGTTGGAAATTTTTAAAGAATCATTAAGATCTTTTTGCTCACATTCTCGTTTTGGTCTCTGACATCTTTTAGTTAAGGATTGCGTTACCTCAACTGTCTAAAATACTTAGAATTTTCCACTACGAGTTCCCTGGTGGTGTTGAATTGCAGGTTCTCTTTATCTGAAAGGTGCTGACTCAAAACCAACATGGATCTTCCTTCTTTTCACACTAGGAGAAAATTTCAACCAGAAATGTTAAGTTTCAAGTGGATGACTATCAAACTGGGTATTTGCTCCAGGGAAAATTAGTCTCTTACAATATTTATGGTTATTCAGCAACATTTTTTCATTCTCTGCTTAATTCTTTCTTTTATCGTAATCTTTATTGTGAGAAGACTTTGGTGAAGAGATTGGTTTTGCATTGAACCTTGAATATGATAAAATTTATCATCATTTTCATTTCTTATAGTAAGGAGCTAAAGGTTAGCTGCAGAGGCTGCAGAGAAAACTTTTTATTTTCATTCTGCAATTATTGTTGCCAACAGCTTTTTTATTCTTGATGAACATAGTTATAGTACTGGCTCATTTTCTGGGACAGAGAACTGCAGTTTCTGAGATATTTATGCTATGCATCTCTTTGGCCTTTGGAATTATACTTTTAAATATAAGCTGATATGAGGCAGCCACATGTGCATTTCACTGAATGATACAAGCTAAGTATAGCTCCATACCTTACGTTAGCAATTTTACGCTGCTTGACAATCTGACCTCATGATGGACAATGTTATTTCAACAGCAGCAGCACAAATACAGGTTGGGCGAAGAATGGCTTGTGAGCAGCCCCGAGGAGAAGGACTTGGGGGTGTTGGTGGATGAAAAGCTCAACATGAGCCAGCAACACGCGCTGGCAGCCCAGAAAGCCAACTGCATCCCGGGCTGCATCAGAAGAAGCATGGCCAGCAGGTTGAGGGAGGGGATTCTGTCCCTCTGCTCCGCTCTGGTGAGACCCCAGCAGGAGTGCCACATCCAGCTTTGGAGTTCTCAGCACAGGAATGACATAGACCTATTGGAACGCATCCAGAGGAGGGTCATGGAGCTGATCAGAGGGCTGGAGCACCTCTGCTATAAAGACAGGCTGAGAGAGCTGGGGTTGTTCAGCCTGGAGAAGAGAAGGCTCTGGGAAGACCCTATAGCAGCCTCCCAGTATCTGAAGGGGACCTACAGGAAAGCTGGGAAGGGACTTTTTACAAGGGTGTGTAGTAATAAGACGAGGGGTAATGGCTTCAAATTGGAAGATGGTAGATTTAGATTAGGTATCAGGAAGAATTTTTTTGCTCTGAGGGTGGTGAGGCACTGGAACGGGTTGTCCAGGGAAGTCGTGGATGCCCCATCCCTGGAGGTGTTCAAGGCCAGGCTGGATGGGGCTTTGAGCAACCTGCTCTAGTGAGAGGTGTCCCTGCCCATGGCAGNNCTTTAAGGTCCCTTCCAACTCAAACCACTCTATGATTCTGTCAAGTGTTCAACACTTTTGCCAGAAGCCCTCTGGTGAGGGCACTCCCTTCACACTGGGAAGGCACATGGTGTTGCCAGACCATGAGCAGCAGCTGTGCTGGTGATGGTGCTCACACCCATGAGCTGC
>BJBW01018689.1:16313-56693 GCA_004320125.1 Scolopax mira | reverse complement strand
ATAGCATGCACAAAGCCAGCAAAAACTAGAAAATTCTCTGTCTTACCAGCCTGAGTTTCTCCAGTTCTGCTTAAAAGTCCAATTACTAAATGGTCATATGTCTTCTGCTGGTACTGCCTTGTCACCTAGCTGGAGAAGTGTTGGGCAGCCCTCCTGACAACATAAGAGCTTACTTAACTTAAAACACTTCACTAACATGCAAACAGAAGATATGGTCTTGGGTGGGAGAGAAGAAAAAATCCTTGCTCCACGCTCCAGCTGCTCTGTGCTAGCAGAAGAGCAAAACAGTCAGAAAGGCAGCAGCCTCAGGCAGCCAGAGCAGTCCCTTGAGTAGGAGGCTCCCTTGTCTGACCTGACTCTGATGCAGGTGAGATCCTAGTTCATATATTCCATTAAAAATTAGATTTGTCTATATGTTGTTACTTTACTATCTATCTCCTGAGATAAGGAGTGGAAGGGAAACTTTTCAAGGAAGAGAATTATCCATTAAATGTCCTCAGTACCTAGCTAGGTTTTAGGGTAACAGTACTAAACAAGAGTGGTTTAAATCCTGAACAGAAACTGTTTTGGGTGTTTTTGCCTTGCATCTCTGTGACAGCAGCTATCTTGTGGTTAGAGAGAAAGGAGAATGGACTTGAGTGCAATAAATTACAGCCCAGTCAATTATAAAGTTCTTACCATTCAACTCTGAACTAAAATAAGACAATAATTTTAAGGTAAGAGTATATACGACATTTACTTCCTCTCAAAGAAATTAAGTTCTTGAGGCAAATGTCAGTGACCTGACCTGCTTCTAGAATCACTCTAAGCTACAGGAGGTACAAGGTGGCAAAAGGCTACAAACAAAAACTCTTCTTTGGTTCATTCTCTAGGAGCAGTGACAATACGTTAAAAAAAAAAAAAATCTCTGAAAAAAATTTACTTGATAATCAAAGTGATTTTCTGGAACAGTCTGTCTCTCATCAGGGTTATTATTACTTGATAACAAAGTAACTCTCCTACTCTACCTCCCTGAAGTGTATGTACCCCACTTGGAATACTTCAAAGGTCTTTTTATAGGCTTTTATCCACTACCTACATGTTCTCCCCACTTGGGTATGAGAAAAATTATGCAAAATATTCAGCACAGAAGCTAAAACACTTCAAGTTATCCTGTTCCTGTAGTCATGATATTCCAAGGCCAAATTCTACATTATACACATCACAACCCTGCTAGAGAATAAGTGTACAGAAATTTGGTTTTTCATGCTATATATGAAGTTCTTCACTTACGTTTATTTTTCATCCGAGCTGGTCATTGCAGATTTCTTTTTTCAGTAGCTGTGCTTCTCCAAAAATTTAAAATAAACCTTTTATGGCTTATTTCAGATTTCCTCTGAAGTCAAGCTCCAGTGAGAATAAAGTGAACCAGTTGAAATGAACCAATGTTTCTTGTGAGCCTCTCACTGGCTGAAGTAAAGCTTTCTTCAGAGCATTGTAGATAAAATATTTTAAGTTTTTCCTCTCAGAAAGATGCCTCAATTCTTCAAACTAAACCACTTAAAAAAATCTGGACTCGTGGAAAAAGTGCTCAACCCTTCACTGTTAGGCTACATGCAGTCTCTGAGAAACCAATATAGAAACAACTTTCATAATTTTCTTTTTGACTGCAGAGACTCATTCTTTTTGAAAACTACATCTTCTATTCTGCCCAATTTGAATGGAGTGATGTTCATCAGTACACCAATGCAACCAAGTTTGTTCCATAAGCATTTGGTGAAATCCTGGCTCTATTGCAGGCAATGAGACTTTTCCTATTAACTTCAACAACTGCCGGATTTCATCAATACCTTTGTGCCTCCTATACATAGACAATGGTAATTGGTATGTTAGAAGTTGACAGGGTTGAATTGGATTCAGATTCCCTGCCTATTAAAGGAGATGTGAGACAGACACTCATTGACAGCTTTCTCTTCATTAATGGTGATTCCCTTTGACACACGGCAGTAAGTATAGCACCCAAGACACAGTCAAAACACAAAGAAAAATAATCCTGTTTTCTCCTATGTTGGACACTATTAAGATTGAGCTGGACAGGGTGCTGGGCCATCTTTTCTACATCGTGCTTTTGTCAATAAAGGTTGGAACAGATGTTCCTTGAGGTCCCTTCCAACCTGGTATTCTGTGACTCTATGATGATAATTCTAAACACAGTTGGGTTTTAAAATTATCTTCCTGGGAGAGAAGAATAGTGTAGGGAAGGAGAATTCTTATTTTTCTAAAAGTGGTAGGTCTTCTGATTTAAGATCAGAGTGAGTGAGTCATATTTTATTGACAGCTGTGTTATGACACCATCCTAAGCCCATTTCACTTCTCGACAAATGAAAACAAGGACCATTTACAGAACCATCATCACCAAGTTAGCCTCTCTACACCACCACTAGAGAATTGAGCACATCAGCCGTGGCTGAGCAATGAGAAGTCTCACAGTTGGATGTTGCCTCTTCTTGACAGCTCACAGCAAGTAAGAATCATCAGGGTCATTTCAAAACCAATTACTTAAAACTGTACCTAGTTGATTACCCTTATTTGTATTACAAGGGTGCCTAGGAGCCTCAGACATAGGTATTTCACCTTTTCAGTGCTGACAAATGAACCCCAGAGATATTCCTCTGAAAGACAGAAATATACTATAATAAGTTACATCATTTGAAGGACAATTTATAAGTGTATTTTCAATGACTCTCTAGGTTTTGATGGTGACAGCATAAATAAGCTTCCACTTTGCAGTCACAGTTAGCTTTGTGCAACAAAATCATCAGTACATATACAAGAAACTGTGGAGTTACTAATCAGGCTCAGCATGGATGTGAATTGTTATATCATTTGTGCACTGGCATAAAATAGACATCTATGTAGTTGTCATACATGCCTACAAATTTATGAGAAACATTTTCTTTTTGTTAAGGGCAAAGAACTCCATTTCAACATTTCTTTTTTTTTTTCTTTTTTTTTTTTGTATTTCCTCATCCAAAACACCCTTAGCAACTTAATATGCAACACAGAAATGAGATAATTTTTCAGTATCCTGCTTATGTTCCTGAAGATTAGTTGGTCAACAAACAACTGATCAGGTTGGAGCATTTTTAAATTTTTAAAAAAATTTTAAATTTTTATATTAAATATAAAATGGCGACTTTCCACTTGAATCCACAATCCAGTTTTTGAGCCTATGTCTTGGCCTAATAGTCCATAATATAATGTGCAACTTTTTTCAATAGCAAAACACAAAACCAGCAAAAACTTCTGCAAACACTGGCCTAAGGCTCCTTTGGTGCTTCATCAATGAGATTATTAACGTGTCTCAGGTAGTTGTCTCCATGTGTGTCCTTCCTTTTAGTTCACAGTCTGTCCTGTTCCAGTGAAAAAGAATCTGTCTTCTAAAACTTTTGTGAGAAGGGATAAACTAATTATACTGACCCAGTAGTGCCTCCTCTCGTTACCAACGTGTATCTGAGATTTGCGTTCATCTAATGAACAAACAATGCTAACAATGCTCTTTTTTTTTCGGTCTTTCATAGAAAAAAAAAAGGCATTGCATCAGCAGTCATCTCTGATGTACTGACTGGAGAAGCTGCAGGCACAGCAGTGAAATTTATCATCGTTCATGGGTGTGCATCCAAAAGCTCTCACAGAATCACCTAGGTTGGAAGGGACCTTTTAAGATCATCCAGTCCAACCAGTGAGAAAAAAACCACAACAAAACAAAAAAACCCACACCACAAGCAAACAAACAACCCCCCACACAAACCCCACACCACACCCAAAACAACACCGATCCACTACTAATCCATATCCCCAAGCACCACGTCAACTCGTCTCTTGAATACCTCCAGGGATGGTGCCTGGGCAGCCTATTCCAATGCCTGACAACCCTTTCAGAAAAGAAATATTTCCTAATATCTAACCTGAACCTCCCCTGGTGCAACTTGAAGCCATTACCCCTTGTCCTATCATCTGTGACCTGGGAGAAGTGACTGACCCCCACTTCTCTACAGCCTCTTTTCAGGGAGTTGTAGAGAGCGAGAAGGTCTCCCCTCAGTCTCCTCTCCCCCAGACTGAACAACCCCAGCTCCCTCAGCCTCTCCTCATAAGGCTTGTGCTTCAGACCCCCTCACCAGCTTCTTTGCCCTTCTCTGGACCTGCTCCAACACCTCAATGTCTTTCCTGTGGTAGGGGGCCCAAAACTGGATGCAGTACTCAAGGCGGGGTCTCACCAGTGCCGAATACACAGGGACTCTCAGAACCAGACTTTCCAATTCTCACTGTCTACTCTTACTTCCTAAAAAAAGCTCATTAGCTTTATCTTGCTCTCTGAAAGTCAGCAGATAAAAATCAACCATTGCCTTATATCTCAAGCTGGAAAGGAAGAGAATGAGACTTAGCAGAAATGTCTCTTCCTCACCAGAGCAGCATGAACCTGTCCCCAAACACCACTTGTAATAATGATGAGTGTTTATACAAAGTGACTGATTGCACTGTTCTTTATGTTGTCAATCAGTGGGGAAGTTAATTACACGTCTTCTGGACATCATTCCAAATGAATGACCTGGCAAACAGCATTGGGTTTAATGGCCCCAAACCGGTCACTCTATTCAGTGGATGCTATCACAGCATAAACATCAGTGGAGGCAGATCTTCCCAATTATGGGTAATTTATAAAACTAAGACCAGTAGAGGTTTCAAACATAGAAAGTTTTTAGTATAGAAAGCAATTAAGAAATGCGAAAGATTTCTAAACATTTATTAAAACAATACTCAAAACCATGTTTCCTATGGAAAATGAAGGGATGAAATGTTTAGAGTTCGAAATTAAGTAGAATCATAGCACATAAGCCACTCTAACTGAAATTGCTGAAGTACCATAAGTGGTCAAGGTAAAACCTAAGCTTAATTTAAGGCTAAAGGTCACAGTTCCTTATCTCATATTCACATATTAGGATTTTTTTTCAATCCATCCTTGTGAAACTTCTACTGGATAGTTTGCATCTGTTATAGCAGTCATCATTAAGTGTAAACAGTCTAATTTCTGGGTTTTTTTTGTTTTTCTGACCTTCAGTTATTGCCTTCACAGACTTAAAATGTATGTATTAAGATTACATACTTAAAACCAAAATCTCTAGCCTTTTCCAGAACTGCTTTTAGGTTAGTTTTCTAGCCAGAGACTTATTTTTTCTCCTGTGTTGTATTTAGTGTTGAATTCAGCCTCTGCATGAATGCTGAAAGCATCTCCAAGAAGAATCTAAAACCTTGCTCTGCCACAAGCTCTCACAGCAATGCATCATCAAAGATTTCCAGTAAGAGTTAAATTAAGATCATGACATGGTGCCTGCATCTTTCAAAAAAAAAGATTACCTGACAGTTAAATAGCAGATATTTCTCGGTTTCTTGGAAGCTTACGAACAAGCTAAACCTGTGAAACAGTTAACACTGTTGACATGTACCATATTTTTTAAGTAACTGCTCAGATCTTTGGTTTTTTATGCACATACAGTAACCTAGTTTATGGGTTTTGGTTTTGTACCGGGTAGAAAATAAGACTTTAACAGATTACATTAACTGCCTGCCTAAATCCCTGCAGACTTCCATTCCTAATTGTTCCCCTTGTATCCATTCAAGCATTGAATAAACGTTCTCCATAATTTCAAGTTTTCAGTAACTGCTCTATATTTTCCAGGTTTATTTCTTTCCATAACAACCGATGCAACACTTTCTATAAGCAAACATGCTGTACGGTGGGGTGGAAACTTGAGGGTGAGCTCACTGGGAAAACTGGCACACGAACAGAGAGCTCCTGTGTTTGCCAATCAGGCCTGTTTCCAACATCTCTTGAAAATCAGGAAGGAACAGACTGGAAACCCAAGGTGCCCAGCATCACCAGTTACCCTAGATGACTTGCAGAACTAAAGGTCCGGGCATAAATGGATGGGCTGAACACAGCAGCCTCTCCTGAAAGAACATTTTGTAAAGATAGGGGCATGGACAAAAGGGAGAAAAACTGTGACAGAAAATATGTTGAGGGGAAAAGAACCACTGTGGTGGTGAAATGATCTAGAAACCAGATGAAAGCCTAAGCCTAATGAGGTAATTGTGTGGTTTGCTTCAGCATCTACTGAGGCCAGATTCTTCTATGGAGAAGATGAGACACCAGAATATATGTATATTTGATAACGTAGCCTAGTATAATTCTCTATTAATGTAAAGAATATAGAATAAAAATTTAAAATATAGTATATATAGTGTCATATATAGTATTGCATATATTAAACAATATATACAAAGTCCAAATAAACAGTTAAAATAATACATTAAACTTGGTTTATATGAATCCTTCCCTGCTTCTTGAGCAAGGAAACACGATGTTGTGTAAACACTGACTCATAAGGTAAGTCAGCTACATACACTGGAATTAAAAGAAAGAATCTGACAGCTTTCTGTGAGTATAACAATTTTTCTATGAGACAAATAGTCCGCAGCACACAGAATGCTCTAGAAAGCAGTTGTCTAAAAACACTATTGTGACTTTTTTAGCCAAATATGCAAAGCAAACCATGCGTAAACAGTAATTTATTTGATTAATTTTGTCTCCTTCCCTCTTCTGAACCATCTTGGAACAGATAATGATTTCTGTGAAACGATATATTTATTTTGAAGAGTTTCTGTGCTTATCCTGTTCCTCACTTGTGAGCAATTTGTTGTGACCAAGCGAAAGTTTGAAGTTTGGTACTAAACCTCAAAAAAATTCTGTCGCATTCACAATGCAGCAAAATTAAGAGCCAAAAAAGTCCAGAATCAGTGGTGAGAAGCCCAACGTTAAGATTTTATAAAGGAAATACCCATAAAAATTCCTTTTCTTGGCATGTCCTCCAGTGACAATAAAAGGTAAGGTTGTTCAATATCAAGTTTATCTTTGGGATTTCTCTGTTTCCCTTGAACTATCACATTTCTAACAGATACTTAGTAGCCTTGAAAACAATCCTGTATCCAGCCAGCTTTCCTCCTTCAAAATAAGCAAATTAATGCCAAATGGAGAAACTGACACATGGCTATCATCGGTGGCATACGAATGAGGTGGCAGAGATACACCTTCACCCTGCTCCAAAGAGCCAGGATTTTGGCAAAAGTACTAGTGAAGACACACTCTGAACGGGACTGTGGCTGGCACTGATGTAAATTTGAGGGAGCCCTGAGGTAACAGGGTTAACAGGGTACAGGGACCACCCTCCAGATTCAGGATGGGATCGAAGCTTTCCACAAAAAATTGCTGCTGCAACTGGAAGTGCTGCTGCATCTGCGACATGCCAAAATACTTCTTCAAAGGACAAGAGAGCTGACCCTGTTTACTGGCCTGATTCCAGCACAAGCAATTAAATTTCTACCATCTCAACAACCCCTGCAGTTCCGACTGGAACAGTGTTATTTGCTGTTTCCTGCCCTGAACCGTCGCAGAGGGTTTCTGCATCCTCTCGAGTTGCTGCTGCCGTTCACCCCCAGAGATGGCTGCCCAGCAGCAGAGGAAGCCTTGCTCACGTGCAAAATGCTGCAATTACTGTGTTGAGAGCAACTAAGAGCTAAGACTTAGCTTCACGGCTTATTGTTCTCCCATCATCTCTCATCACTTGAATAAAATCTAGGTCTAGTCACTTTTTGTTATTGAAGATGACTAAGTTGTGAAGAGCAACTTAAAATACTTACACTTCCATGGCATAGAAAAATAAAATGAAATCATTTGTACCAATCTGCCCATTTTCTGCTTCCTTCTCTACTCTTCAAGTCTGTTCCCAGGGTGCAAAGAAGGGATGAGATTAAATGAAAGAAAAAGATGGTTTGCCTATGAACTTTCTGTAAAAATAAACCCCACACAATCAGTACGCCTGCTTTTAAGTTAAAACTACCTGTTAACACACCCTGGATTGAAGAATGCTGCAAGGTAGAATGGAAGAAATATAGTACGATTATCATGCTTAAATATTTTATAGCATATAAAACTAGCAAACAGTTTTGGAAAAAAGCAGCAATGCCAATTACCAGTGGGTTTATCAGAGGGTTCTGGTGATTTGAGGACTCAAAGAAATGCAGCATATCAGAAAAATGAGAACTTCAGTAAAGAGTGCAGCTAGTACTCTAAAGCCCGGATTTTCAAAAGGTGAAGCTCTGTGTTTGCTCTCTAAATAAATGGTATGAAGCAACAGTGCTCAGATACCCAAGTGCCTTCTTTGGCAATGCATCAGGTACTTTGATTGCATAAGTGACCAAAATTATGCCCCAAATAACTGGAGTTGAATAAAAAGAGCCCTGGGTAAAGCTGAGCTGATAATTCATTCCCTAATGTCAACATTTTGTCAGATTAATGTTCAATTTCCTCTGCATTCAGGAAAATGATGTAGGTGTGGACATTTTTTCATTACTCTGCTAGGTGAACTACAAAGCTATCATTAAAATAATTACCAATGGAAGAACAAAGAGAATCAAACATTTAATTCAATGTAATTATTACTCCTATTTCCTCCTAATGTGGGTGATTTATCTCCCTATGATTAAAGGAAGTAAGGACACTTAAGTAAAACATGCCTGTATCAATAGGCCAGCTATTAAACAACAATTACATTTTGGTAAAAAAGAGACCCCACACAGAGAATATTCAGGCAGGATAAAGTGATTATTCTAACTGGTCAGCAGATATTCTCTGAAGACTACCCCCAAAGAAAAGTAATTGGAAAAAAACCCCAAGTCATAAATACCAAGTTCATCCTATTAAACAACCGCAACTGGAACTAACAGGATTTTTGAATATCTTCTCTTTCATCATGTTCCTTCTTCCAGTTTCCCAAACCATGTGGTATATTTGCACATTGGCTCTGTATAGGTTGCCACTTTTAAGAGGTATATTTTCATATATTTTCATTGTATCTTTAACAACTGTGAAAAGGAGATGGAGGAAAAAGTGCTGAAAGAGATATCAAAATTCACATATTAAAAATAAAGAATTTATTGCAGAACACTTGGTAGTTAGGCTTCCTTTGGCACAGGGGGCCACTGATGATAGCCATGTGTCATTTTCTCCATTTGGCATTAATTTGCTTATTTTGAAGGAGGAAAAGTGGCTGGATACAGGATTGTTTTCTCCTCTATTTCTAAAAATAGAAGAGAAAACCCCACCAGAAAGATGAGAAAGACACAAAAGAAAAACATCAATCAGTTTATCATTCTGATTTTGCCCTGTTAATAAAAAGAAAAAAATCTCTTTGGTTCGAACACAATTTATATGGTATAAGTTTTCCTTATTTATGATGGGTGCACAGGGACTGACATTTGCAATGAAGTGTTTTAGCAGGTTCCAGCACACTCGATATCATAAAGAGCTACAGAGAATCACATTACTGAGCTTTATCAGATGCCTCTGACAAGTCACCAGTGCAAAGCTTTGGGTTTCATTGACTTCATTTTCAAGAAAAATAGTGAGAAATTTAAGCTCTTGTTACAGTAACAGAAATAAAGCAGCTTTTCTTAAAAAGCAATGACTTCTACAAATGACTGGTTATTGTTATCCTTCCCATTACTGTATTCACTGCTTTTATTATCGTGAGCCACATTATCTGAAACCACTTGCATAAGGCTCTGGACTGCAGGTGGCACCATTATGTCATTATGAAATGAAACAACATTATTCCTGAGACAAGTAGGCAGCACAGAGGAGTCTAACCTACTTAGTGAAGTACTCTATGAATATAAAGTATGCAATCTAATACTAGTCATATATAGGAAAAACAATTCTCTCTGAGGCAAAGATTAGGAGGCATCATCTGATGCAAACTGTCAACATTAGCTGAAGTAAATGGAGCTGTATCATCTACACCAGCTGAGAATGTCCCATTGACCTTCAATGGCCTTTGGATGAAGCCTTCAGAAGGAACACCTGAGAAAAGAAAATCTGCAAGCATAATAGTGTGAGAACTCTATCTTTAAAACAGCTGGTCAGGAGTTAAGCAGATACCACAGTTCATTAAATTCCACTATGTATTGTGATGAAACGAAGAGCAGATATAATGATGCAAAAAGTCAAGCTGTGACATTTTCAGGAATGTTACTAACATGACAACATTGCTTACCAAGTACTCATAAAATTGCAGAGATACCATATTCATGTTTTACAAAAGAAGCAAGTAGTGTACCAAGAACCCATCTTGTACACAACTATGATCCTCCCAAAAGCTAACCTCAATCTATATAAAAACAACAAGCAGCTTGTGGTGTAGCTGGCAGGAACAGGATGCTGGCTTTACAGAGCTACTTGGAAAAACAGGGAACTCTTAACGCCACTTACCTTATTTTGTGTTATGATGTGTGTGAAAAATACATTAGACCTGTATCTAAACCTGAAGCTTTGCAGTCAGCACAGACTTTTCTCTATCTTTCACTTGCATACACAGAAATATTTCTCATTTGTGATGACTCTGCTGTGTACAGAAACACTGATTCCCAGGAGACTGCTGTGGAGCACTCCAAAAAGCAAGGAGACCAGCATCCAAGGTGCTGCAAAAAGGTGCTACAGCACACAAAAGCATTCCCTTCTATTAGATGAGCACCAGCATGTCAGCAATTAGCTTCACTGTCTTTCAGGCTTCTGCAGTACCCCTGGGAGGAGTTTTGTAAGTAAGGAGTAGCTGTTGATCTCTCTGTAAGCTAGCCCCTACCTACCAGCTTGATCAATTATTTCAGAGCTATATATAAACTGTCCCAGGGAGACCTCCTTTGGATGTAGGAAAAATAGTGTTGCTTAGCAGTCAGTCATTTAAAAGTCAAGATATTACAGTGAGGCTGAACAGTTCAGTGGGGACTCAGAAGTGAAAAAATTAAATCCAGGGTAGAATCTCTCGGTAAATATAAAGAGAAATAACTTTTATTTGAATGGACCCGAGTGTAATCAAGGCTTAGAGAAACATGTATTCCAGATAAGCTAACATTAGATATCATAGAAATTTCTTCAATATTTGTCATACACTTTGCTTTCTGACTGTCCTCAGAGCAGTTAGGCTTAATTCCAGCAGGGTATAAAGCGCTGGCATGGGCCTTAATGGAGACTGAAAAAGATCTCAGACTGGAAAGGGATTA
Organism: Scolopax mira; assembly: GCA_004320125.1. NCBI lineage: Eukaryota > Metazoa > Chordata > Aves > Charadriiformes > Scolopacidae > Scolopax > Scolopax mira. The sequence continues at coordinate 45,542 of BJBW01018689.1, read as the reverse complement.
CTCATTTTGAAGTCATAATTTAATTTCAGTATTGCACTATGCAAGTATGAGTTGAAATAAACTATGAAATATGCAAAAACATGTCAACTTGTTACACATAATGAAATTCTCACCATCTTACTGCTACATTCAAGTGTTGTAGAAAATGCTTCATATTTTGAAATAACCTGTAGGTATCTAAGCACAAGGTGGACTGTCTGGAACTCACATGATAATTTGGGGCCAGAAATTAATTTCTGTGCATTTTTTCACCTGTCTATGTCTATTAAAAGGAGGTAACAATAATTAAGCTAGCAAAATACATTTTCAGATATGGTAATGAAGAGGTCTCCAAGCAGAGAGAGTGGCTCCTTTTAAAAGGAATAGCTTTTATTAAGCGTTGTTGGATCCTCATACTGTATTCTAATTCCCTTCCTTGGTCAACAGCCTGGCTATCCTGTTTATCTCTAAAATCCTGCCATATGCCTGTCTTTTATAGCATTTGTAAATAAAAAACCTTTTTCTAATGAGAGCATGGGCAAAAGTTTTTTCTCTCCCTGGAGGACTTTCAGTATTTCAGAAGCCGCCCTCCTTCTGTATCAGACAAACCTGAGACAGTTCACATTTCTTTTAGGGACTGAGGGAAGGAACAGAAAAGGGTGTTTTTGCCCTCTGGGTAGAGCACTTTTTGCTTTAACTTCCCCCTCCACCATTTCCCCTGTTTTTCAGTGACAGGATTTATCCACTGAGAGAGGAGCTATTCTAGGCTTCTGCTCAGTGCTTCTCTCTCATTCTTCTCTGTTGGAGCTGCTTCACTTTGCATAAATCTTTAAATATTTATTAAGTCAAGGTTTTCAACCTGAGTTTCCCACATCAAAGGCAAGTGTTTAAATATCGAATGATAGCATAAGCCTTTCTCTTGTTCACTCCCCACAGTCCAATTATATAATGTAGATCTGCTTCAACAGAAAAGGCTGGTAAAATCAGCTCACAATCAGGCAATATGTGAATGCCTTGTATTCAAACAGCTTTTCTGCATCCCAGCCAGCTGTTCTGTGCCATGGGTTCTTGCAGTGCTAATCACTCATCTCTCTGTCATTCTAACCTGAATTTCCCATCCTGCTTAAAATATTTCTCAGGGACTATTTTTGTCAAAATAGGTGCATTTCCATGAATTTTCAGATGCCATTAGATCAACTTCCGGTGAACAACTGTCTGCAGAAAACTTCCATTTATGCTTAGCAGCCACCTTACAGAACTGCTGAGTCAAAAACACCAAGGTGGCAATGCACCTTGGTTCTAACACTGATGTGATCTCCATCAATTTATTTACGTACACATTATCACTCTTCCTATCCATGGGCTCTAGAAAAAATAAATGGTCTTAATGTGCAGAAATTCTTGGCTATACTGCCTCTGAGATGATATCCCTGCATTAAACCAAAAGTGTGTTGTGACTTGTAACTTTTTTATGCTTGACCTCCCGGAGTACCATGACTATACCTCAACTCACATATTAAAAAAAAGAGTGAGTCTTTGTACCTATGAAAAAAGTTTGGAAACCTAAACAGAAGGTAAGCAATAGTATTAAAAAACATTATGCTTTTATTTCAGCTGTGTAGCTTGCTGAGATCTAATTCATTATTTTGAACAATGGTGCTTGGCAGCATTATCTGAGATAATGCCAGGGTTGATGCTTTACTTTCTGTAGTTCTCTCCAGGGTGGTTGTATTGCTATTAATTAGCTTCATGGCACGAGTATATAAAATAATTCATTGTAAAGTATTTCAAAATCCTTGAAGAAAAGGCTCTGAATAAATACAGAATATTAAATCTATTAAGTAAATGTGTTAAGGAAATGTACATTAGTTCCACACATGGAACTGTGAAATAATGAAATTTATTTAATGCATGCACGAGAAAGCTGGAAAGAAAAGGAACACCTCCTTTCAGTGATTATGACTCTAATCTTTCATTTACTTACATTAAAATGGCTATTTATTACCACAGCATACTGGCTGAAGTTACAAACAGTCAGCAGAAGTGACTTTTAATGATGCGTTCTTCACTGCTTTAGAAGGTCCTGTCTTTCAAAAGAACTAAAAAATACCGTAAGAATTCATCAAACGTGACAATTAATGGGTCCCTACCAGGAACAACAATCCCTGCCTCTGTTTTGTAAAATTTAACAAGTCAGTCAATTTAACCGACAACTTAGCACAGAGAGGGACTAGATGTATATCTGGACAAAATAATAAAGATAAGATAGAGAAATAATTTCAGAAACCAAAATTTTTCATCTAAGACCTGCTATTTTGATTCCTCCACCTTTCCTCTTGAAATCTCCTTTCAAGAGATTTTTCAGAAAACGCTAAGCATGTACCCCTTTGAAAAGTCAAATCTTCCTAGAGTGCCTCAGGTTAGGTGCACAAAAATAACTGGTACCTTTTTTAAATCCTAGCCAAAAATTTCAATTGTATTTCAGTTAAAAACACTTGAATCAGACTTGGGTCATGTGTTTTTAGTTTACTTCCATTTTAGAGAGAGGGTTTGGAGATAAAAACATCTTTTATATTTATTCTCTCATTCTACATATTCATCTAAGAGAAATACTGTTAACAATGTAATTTGAATTAAAAATGTTAAAGTCCCTTCCAGATTAAATTATTCTAGAATTTTGTAATCATCTATCTAGATCTAGATCTAAATATTAGCAAAAGACTATGCAATTACTCTCATTTTTTTCCTCAGGGGATGACTCCTGAAACTTAGGGAGGTCTATTATGCAATGACTTGGTACAGACCAGGCCTGAAGAACACCTGCAATCTCATCCCAGCTCAGAAAGTCTTTCTATGGTTTAAGTCACTTTACTGATATGCTTTATTTATGCTATTAATATAGTGGACATAATAAAATATTCAATTACTTTTGAGATGGCCTTGAAAGTAAATGTAGCATCAATAAAATCAGTAGGAAAAAAATACACTTTGGAAGGGCTGATATTATCTTGACTAACCATGATGTCAAAAACAGCTGGAAAAAAGTTAAGATATTATTCCTATATATTACAATATATTATCCTTTCTGGATGCGTGCTTGTCCTTCTTGAGTTATCAGCGAGGAAAAGAAAAAATAACAAAGGAAGTGATGCCTAGACCTGTATTTGATGTAATGTAGGAAAAGGTGGATATGGATATTAAAATCAAATACTTCTTGATAGATTGGATCCACCTGTCTCTCAACTGACATGTAATAGTGATTCTCAACAACTGCAAAATGTATGAAACAACTAAGCCCCTTTTTGGAAATCACTAAGAATGAAGGGAAACTTCAAATGAAAAGGAGATTCACATCACCTCTCAAAAAGAAACCCTTGAAAAAAAAAGGAGTCACAGTGAAATGTCTCTGGTAGACATTCCTGTCTTTCTGTGAGAAAAGTAGGGATATCACAGGAGAAGCTGGGTTGAAAATAATTAAATAAAAATCCAAAAACACAAAAAGAAAGCTGGAAAACCATTTTGGCTAAAGAGAAAAGATCCTGAAAGTATGAGCAAAGAAACTGCCTGCTGCTTGACTGTTGTGTTCAGAGTGACAGAACTTTGCATGCTTTCTGTTAAAAAAGACAAAACCAAGACTTAATCAGAATCACTCCTGAGTTCTGAAATAAATGGCCCTCTCTAAGGTGCTTAAGTATAGCATGGGTAAACAAGAACAACTTTTCATTAATTGCAATGCACTGAAGATGGGTGATAAGCTAGAAAGAAAGCAGAAAGCTAGTGACCATTTTATTTCAGAGCAATTTTGTTTAATTGGGGCACAGAGGAAGGAGAGAAAATAAGTTGAGAAGCTTTTTTTTCACAGCTACTACTACCTCTTCTTTATAGATAAATCACTGTGGTCTGGAACAGCAAAAAGCACTACAGAATTATTACTAGCAATGCTATGCCACATAAAAAATTGATTCTCAGAGAGGAGGAGCTTTAGGCAGCTTGTTCAGTCTTCAAGAAATCAAAGTGGAGTATAAAAGAAGACATGTATTAAGCTGTTTTTATAAACTCCAAGCACAATTAATTTCAAAATAACAATCTGTTCTTGTTCATTGAATAAAAGTATTCATGCTCAAATAGGGCTATATTTCTCCGCTGTAAGAAAAGACAGTAAAGGGAACATGCAGTTGCTTCTTGCAGTGCTGTAACATTCATTTTAACAGCACTGTCTTCTGTAGATAAAAACAGTATTTTATCACAAAGCCAACGGCAGTGTAACTTCTCAAGTACTATTCTAAATTTACAAGGTATTTTAAGATTCCCAGAATATAGTCAAGATACTTAATTTACAAATATACCAGGTAGAAAATTAAAATTACTAATCAGTGGTCCTTTTTCATATGTGAAATTTCATTTCCCAGAGCTGGGAAATGCAGAACTTGTCTATATGAAATATATTCCTCCAAAATACACTTTTCTACAAACTGTGAGGAGGTTTGAATCAAGAACCTGAATAGCAAAGATGTTGACTATGTGCAACCTGTCCCTGAGTAATACCACCCTGAGCTTGACCCTATCCAGTCTCCTTGCAGAGGAACAGAACTAGGTGAAACATTGTCTTTACTGGAACTTGCAAAACATATTACACAAACTTGCACTGTTTGATCTAAACCAATTGGGGGAAAAAAAAAAAGAAAGAAGAAAACAGGCTTTGAATTTCCAGTTTTCAAATTTGAAGCATGAGAAGAACATTTATCTACGAAAGGCTGTCTTGAGCAGCAAAAACCCTCCGCATTTGATTTTGGGGGGCTTCTTTTGAACAGTCTGGCAAAATTGTCACAATTGTTTCACCTGAACCAAGCAGGAGGTTTTGGTGAAAAAGGCTGAGATGAAAATCCTGACAAATTTTGTTTGGCCCTTTATGCTGGTTTGGGGAGATGTATGTTAATCTAAAGACGGTATGAGCACAGGGATGGGTGAAAAAGGGAGCAAACACACTGGTATCCTGTGACTCTCCTTCAGCACAGTATTGTGTTGGCATAAATAGACTATACATTAAGTGCTCTTGTGGGATTGCAATTGTAGGACTCTATAGCAGACTTGCATAGATATTTCTCTCCCTCCAGAACGTCAAGTGGAAACACACATCTGAAAGTCACAAAAGGATCCTGGCATCACTGGACTTTGTGCAAACTTTCATAAAAGAAACAGGACAATGTTTCTGGAAAATTATCAATAATTCTGGATGCTTACAACAAGAAAAACTTGTACAATGCTGAGGTATTGTAACAATGGATATCCTATGAGCAGCATAAATTGATGGACAGATGAAATACAGAAGGTGAAGGAAGGAGGCTTTTCTTGGCAACTATTAACAGAATAGTGCTTACAAAATGGGCATCTTTTCATTTTTCTCAGTCCTGGCAAACAAATAAGGGAAGCTTTCACACTAAAAATAAGCCTATGTTTTGCAGAACTCACTCAAACCTGTCATATTTGGCGTTGGGAAGGATTACTGAAGCTGCAGCTGCAATTGGGGGACACGTATCCTGTGTGCAAAATAACACAAGCAGACCTGATTCTAGCACTAGCCTCTGATAATGCTCTAGTCCTTGAAACACAAATATTTAAAAAAACCCCAGAAACTGCAGGCAAACTTCTGCATGCCTTTTAAGATGAAAGAGTGCTTAAAATGAATATCCTGTAGAGAAAAGACTTGGGTTTACAGAAAACCTCAGTTATTTGCCTATAAAGGGATATGTACCTATACAAGACTGACAAAGGAGTATCTTTCTTTGTCTTATTCCTCTTCCCAAAATCTCACCTTTACCTCCTAAGCTCCTCTGGATATATACCCTAAAACTGATCTTGATCTTAAAATCATTGGCAAATCTGGCCCCGTGCACACGGCAATGCCAGTTCCACAGCAGCGATCAGAATGATGATTGCTTTCTGTACGAAGGCAGGAAATTAACAGCCAAAGAAATCAGCACAAGAAGCTGTAAGACACATCAGGCCCTTATTTCTGTACCATTAAAGATCAAAGGAAAGAACTCAAATGTCAACAACTTTATAAGTACATGCTTAATGCCCTGAACAGCCAGGAAAACGTGAGCAAGCCAGCCTAGGAGAGCATTCAATGAACATTACGTTACCAGGATCCTCTGTTTTAATTTTGCAGGTCACCTTAAAGCTATGTAATGTTGAGGACTTAAAAGCTCTTAAGGAGATTAAGGGTTCAAGTGCTGTGAACAAACAAATTTAGGCTACTAAAATCACAATTCTAAATTTTAAAATGTGCATGAGATGATTAGAAGTATGAGTTAGTGATTTTTAATTATTTTGTGAAAGTTTTACATATTCATAAGTCTGCTTGGAGAAGCACACATCGCATTCTGATGAGGAATGCCATTAATCCACTCTCTTAACACAGATTCAGTATAGCACAAGACAAGGTTTCAGGGACAAGATATAAAATAACTCACAGTTCCAGCTGGGGGCTGATAATATCACAACCTCAATTCTGACCACACGTGGCACATTCTGCTGCCCAGCCATGGTAGGCTTTAATCAGACTGGCATGACAAATGACCAGAGCCAGGCTATGATTCTGCTTCCCCCATCTCAGCTGGGCCCCACCAAGTGTCAGACCCTGGGTCATCCAGGAGTCCCAGGAGAGGTACAAGGGATGGAGGAAAGGCTGAAAGGTAGCAGAGGGATCCCATACTCAAAAGAAAGTGGGAAGGCATATAGGTTTTCTTGCCATGCCCAAGAAAACCACATAGTGAAGTCCCCTGTGGCTGGATCCTGACTCTTCCCACATATCAGACTGGCTGGGGAGTGGACACCTAGAGATGAAGGAGATACTTTCCCCACAAAACCCTCCGTCAGATAATCTGGTTGTGTCTTACTACCTTTTTGTCTTAGTTATCATAGAATCACAGAATCACCTAGGTTGGAAAGGACCTTTTAAGATCATCTAGTCCAACCAGTGAGAAAAAAACCACAACAAAACAAAACAAAAAACCCCACACCACAAACGAACAAACAACCCCAGTCACAAACACCACACCACACCCAAAACAACACCGATCCACTACTAATCCATCCCCAAGCACCACGTCAACTCGTCTCTTGAATACCTCCAGGGATGGTGCCTCGACCACCTCCCTGGGCAACCCATTCCAATGCCTGACAACCCTTTCAGTAAAGAAATATTCGTAATATCTAACCTGAACCTCCCCTGGCACAACTTGAAGCCATTACCCCTTGTCCTATCATCTGTGACCTGGGAGAAGAGACCGACCCCCACCTCTCTACAGCCTCCTTTCAGGGAGTTGTAGAGAGCGAGAAGGTCTCCCCTCAGTCTCCTCTTCCCCAGACTGAACACCCCCAGCTCCCTCAGCCTCTCCTCATAAGGCTTGTGCTCCAGACCCCTCACCAGCTTCTTTGCCCTTCTCTGGACCCGCTCCAGCACCTCAATGTCTTTCTTGTGGTAGGGGGCCCAAAACTGGACACAGTACTCAAGGTGGGATCTCACCAGTGCTGAGTACAGGGGGATGATCACCTCTTGAGTCCTACTCACCACACTGATTCACTGTAATTCCTGATACAGGATGCTGTTGGCCTTTTTGGCCACCTGGGCACACTGCTGGCTCACGTTCAACTGACAGTCAACCAACACCCTGAGGTCTTTTTCTGCCAGGCAGCTCTCCAGCCATTCTTCCCCATTCTTCATGATAAGCCATTCTTCATGATAAGTGATCATGAATCACTTATCTGGAAACTTCCAGCACTGCTTGGATCAACAGAATTAATTTTTTAAGATTTACCATCAGTCTGCAGCAATATGCCCTCCCACACACACCTTGGTCCCCCAGGTTCCCTTTTATTCATGAATGGTTGCTTGTACTATTATGAAGAAAATACCCTTGAAATCTGACACTAGGCAAATTTTTTACTCCCACATTTTAGCCTGGTCATCAGTCAAAGACTCATTTTTGGTACAACTCTAACATAGTATTTTTTTCAATACTTTGAAGAGCAGGAATCTGAAGCACTGTTGTCTGTCTAAGAAAAGAATCATGACTTCCTAATGTGAGTAGCCTACTTTTTAATTAGCCTGTAAAAATAAGCCTGCCTTTCCAGTCATCTAGTTATTATAGATTTTCAAATGTTTTGCTTGCAACTAGAAATGAATTAATTAATAAACAGAAACAGCTGATATCAAATCGGGATTTGGTTGAAGAGTATATTTTTTTGAAAAAAATATCTGACTAATATATATAAAAAAAAGAAATGCAGCAGAGGGCTGTGCATGTGTAACTAGGGCCAGGGTGAGTATTTCCCATGCTTTACTGCAGCTGCCACAGAAAAGCAAAGGACTAGCTCTGACAGACCTCAGCTCTATATAATCCATTTCCCATTTGTCATTTCATGAAGTTGTACTGGAGGAGAAGAAACCTTGCACCATGACCCACTAGCAGTTTGTGCATATCCTTGCTATGAATATGCACAATTTCTTAAATAATGACACAATTTAGAGCTTTTTCAGATTAAAATCAACACTTAAATTTCACCTTGAAAGCTAAAAGCATTCACAATAAGAAAATATTAAAAGTACATGGTACTAGTATCATCTTTCTGTCAGAAAATATTTTTCAAAATAATTTGAAAATCTGACATACACAATAAGCATTTTTGTGTGACTTAATGGCAAGGTAAATAAAACATTTTGATTACAAAATGCAGCCCTATTCATTATGTAAGGAGCATATACGTTACACACATGGATGTATACTTTACAAATGTGTATGTCATTTAGCTGGGAGGAAACATGTCTTTGGCAAATGGAAAATGCAGATATAAATTTTTTTAACAGAATATGTGGTTAGGTGAGATCACTGTGTACAGATGGGCTAAATACATATTTCCAGTGTGAGACAAAGTTCACACTTTTCAAGTGACCCCTACCTACTGAGACACCTTCTAAAATATTAAAGTTTAGACACAACAGCTATTTCTGTCCTAACATTACCTAGAGTACCACAAATATTAATTTATAATTAGGTACCTGAAAACACACTTCCTGTAACTTTTTAAAAAAAAAAATATTATTTTGCCTTAAATTTGACTCTGCTATGTTCCCTGAGAACATTACCATTTAAAATACACATATTTTATTATCTGCCATGTGTAACCATTTTTGTGTGGCACTATGTTAGTGTTTAAACTATAAAGATACTATTTATGAGAGAATTTTAAAGTAATCTTTCTATTTAAGTAGCAAAAGTATTAGCAAAAGTATATTGTTCATAGCAAAGAATACATTTATTATACCCTTCAACAACAAGAGAAGAATTTCCATGAGTGTGTAATTTTTAATTTACACAGTAAAAGACATCTGAAAAGAAACCAGGGGTCTTTATAAATTGGTTATATGTCAGCCAATGTGAGGCCTTGGTACTTTATGAGAGTCTGAAATGAGATTGTCTGGAAATTGCTTTCACTATTCTTTCCAATCTCAACAGAAAGAAATGAAAAAAGAATATGAAAACCTGGTTACACTTCTATTTTCTCTCATTTTTAATATCAGGAGATACATAAGTCATACAGCAAAATCTCCTGTAGACAAAAAAGGATGAGACTGATGGATTTTCTTTAAGATATGCAACACTTCAAAATTCTGTCACTAGAGCATTCAGCTGCTTTACAAGGCTACAGCTAAGCTTTAATCCTGATCTGTTTAGTGAAAGCTTCATTTTATTCTTTTAATTCAAAATGGTAGCTCTGCTTTTTAAACTTCTACAGTAAGCAGCTCTGCAGCTAATACTGGGGACTGTAGGGTGTTTGGTGCATTATCAACACAGTGGTCTGAAATTTGGGAATAATGTAGAGGTCATTTAATTCTTAAGTGTTCCCTGTGCCCCACACTCCAGTGGGGAACCGATCCCCATTAGCAGGGCTTTGCTTGTCTCATTTGAAATGGTCCCAGACACCTCGGATTCGGATTGCAGTCAGCAGCACTTCTAGGAGCCTCTGTTTCATTTCAGGGGATTAAAACTGACTTTCAAAGACAGCTCAAGAGACAGGAGAGAGCCCTTCAAAATATTCCCCATCCTGATGGCTTGCCTAGCAAAGCTGAGGAAGGCTGTATTTATTTGTCTTGGGATGGAACCATGGGGGCAGAAAGCAATTGGAAGAAAGCGCACAGTAAACGCAACATACAAATTATTTGGAGGCAATCCTCTCTTATTTACAAAAGAGAAACAGAGAAAACACTCCACAGATCCTCCAATCCAGACAAACAAATTTGCACACAATATTTTTGCTTGTTTGTGCTCCTCTCTTTGCCCTTGTTTCACACAATGAATGTTCCTTGTGAGGTCAGGGGCAAGTTTCTTCATTTCTGCCCCAGGGCTCATGGAACCAGGGGCTCTGGCAAAAGTCTCCTTTTACAGGGTGAACTCTGAAATTTGGTCTGTCAGAGTCACTCAGTGGACAGAAGACTCCTGTCTTTCACTACCCTGCCCATTTTATTCATGTGTACCAGCTCTTCAGCCTTCTACCACCATCTTTATCCGCATCCCAAGCACTCGGAGACATGAATATCAGCTCTTTTTAAATCACTGTATATCAGACGATCTCTCCCATGTGCAATCCACTTGCACCCCTAATTGTTGCAACAACACTTGTCATTTAGATAGCTCTTTCATCTTCAAAGCACTTCACAAACCTCAATTAACCCAAATCTAGATTAATTAATCTAACAATTAATTTGCTATATATCCAGCAGTTACAATAGTGGAGAACAAACTAGTGCCTATTAAAGTAATCAGAATGAGTTCCCTGGACTCTAACAAAAATGAGAACAAGCTCATTTCTTGAGTCTATTTCTCTCTCCTAAATCTTCACTTCCATCTGGTATTTCCTTCACTGGCATCTTCAATTGCTTTAGCAAGAACACAGCTGAGGAAAGGGGAGAGGAAAAAAAAAGGAATCTGCTATCTGAGATCACACACACCAGGAGTTAATAATTTTTTTTTAAGGATGATTTTAAATCTTGCACCCCACCTGCACAGAGTTTATGAAGATTGATTGGATCAGTCCTTGACATGCTCAGATAGAATGAGGGTTCCAAAGACATTGCTGCTATTAATGAATTCATGAGACCCTCATATTATAAACCAATTGCTAAATTATAGATTAACCCAAGCTGACAAAATAGGGTGAGTAGTTGCAGCAAATTCCCTACAATCACTGTAGACCTTGTGAAGTGGGACACTTGAGGTTTTTAATAATCACTGTAGTGTTTCTGCAACCCCAGGCACGTAGAGATAACAAGGGAAAATATGAGAGAGAAAGCAGAAGAAACTTTTAAGAACTGTAGTATTCTAATGAATCGCTTACTGGAAAAGTAGGTCCAATGGCATGGAGGTCTCAGAGACCTGAGAGTCTTTTACAGTGTGTCATTTATTTTAATTTTATAATAATCCTCAAAATAATGCATCATCCTCTTAGGAGACTTTGGTTAAGCAGTGCACACTAATAAAAATATTTCTATTAGCTTACTTACTTACTATAGATCTCATCCCAATATGTAAGCCTAATTTTTTGGTGTTTCTTTTCATGACCAAGGAGGTTTTTATTACCTAAATTTATCAGCTTCACAGTCAGTTTTACAAGAAATTCTCTGAAAATATCAAGACAACAACATCCTTAAAATGGCTAATAAATAAATACTATTCAGATTATAAAGAAAGATCTGCACCCTCCAAGAATGAGGCAATTATTCTTAAGATTCCAGGAAAATGCCCTGACCTAATGAAAAAGAAACGACTTACTGAAAAAGTTATTTGAAGGCATCTTTTTATTCATATTAAAGATATGTAAAGGTTCAGTCCCCCTTTCTTGTCATTGAGGTCTTTCCACAAGAAGGATTCCACATGCAAATACCTCTTCAGCAACATCACAGTAAGCAAGCAGAGAATTAATGGCTGCACTGCCATTAATTTTGTGGGTAAATTGAAGGGGAAAACATAGAACTGTATAGTTAGTCAGGAATGATGGAAATCACTGAAGTAAATAAACAGCAAGTCTAGCCTATGCTGTAATTGGTTCTTGGTGCCAGTCTCTTTCTAACTGGAATTAAAAGGCCAAAGAAAACAGCAACAACAAATGAGTCTTCTCTCATAGGACAGTGTGAAATCTGTTCATGCTTTTCTAATCATCATTTGACACTGCTTGAATTGCCTTTAGTGCCATATGCTTTTTTAAATCCTGCACAAATTATTGCTGTTGACCATAAACTGTATCTTTCCACATTAATGCTTCAAACACTCTATGACAGCTAAACTGTGAAAAAAAAAAAGCACTAATGGATTTAACTGAATGTATTACTTATTACTTGTCTCTTAAGCTTTATTTGGCATTCTTCACAAGTTCTGCTGTTACTTCCACCCCTGGCTTTTAGAGATGCTGAAGGCTTATTGAAGGATTACAGTTTATAATATACCTGTATAAGCAGAGCTGTAGTCAAGTTTTAAAGGTCACTAAAAGCTTATTGATCTAAGAACATTGCAGTAATAATTCAGAGAATATCAAAATAACTACTGCTGTTTGCTTTTCCTTAACTTAGAATGGAGCAGCATTCACTTACACTTGCAGACTTTTAAGAAACTTTTTACCCCTAATGAACCATCATTTTGCATGCAAGAAAGAAACATGGTTACAACTATTTGAGGAAGACCCAACCTTCCAGTCCCATAAATGTCATAATATACCCTGGGGAAGAGATTATTACATTAATAATAATTCTTTATTTTATTTTTTTTTTAAATGAATAAAATTAAAATAAAGTGATTGCCTATTTCCATCCAGCATAACATGAAAATCTTTCTCTTAGGTTGTGGAGCTCCTGTTAATACTGTAAGAAAGGATCACATTCTCTAACAACAGCAACAAGGCAGAGGAGGCACTGCATAAATTATTAATTTAAGCAAAGTGCAGATCTCTCAGGAAGACCTTGTTAACAGTGATCTACCACAAATATGTAGAAAATTCATGGCCTATGAAGATTAATATTGGAAAGGTCAATGTATTTCTATTTATAAAGGTCTTAGTACAGAAACAAATTGAAAATCATATGACCTTTAAACTCATGAATGCATCTCACTAGCACTAGAGCACTGTAGATACACTGGGGCCTACAAGAGTATGCAGATAGACCCCTCAGCAGAAAACCAAACATATACTTCGTGTGCTAAAATACAACTACTCCATCAGAACAAATGGATCAAGCCAAGGAAGTCAACCGGATGTAAAAGAGAAAGGGGAAGAACAGCAGAACCAGGTTCTAACCTCATTAGAAGTTCACAGGAAGAGGCAACTTTCTCATGATTACCCAAAGGTAAGCAACAGTGATACTCACAATATGAGCCCGTATTTCAAATAAACCTTCGATAACAGGAACATATCTCACATTCTGAAACCAAACCTGAATTCAAAAAATTGTTCCACAACTCACAGGACCTCCAGCATCGCAGACTAGGATAAAAACAGGTTATAATCCCTCACTCAGATTTGTCAGTAATTACTGTTGTGAACAGAATCTCTTTACTTATTAGAAAATCAATGCACTACTTCTGGATTAAAGAGGTATTTTGTTCACTTCAACATCTACACAAATTGTCTGTACCATTAGTATTAAAAGAAGTTATGACCGGCACTGAAGTGTGACCAGACTTCTCAGATGGTTTCAATGTCTGAGAAGAAAAGCTCAGTAGATTCATAAATCTAATATATCTTTTTCATAATAAAACCTAGAGCAGCAATAATTACAATATAGTTTTACAAGGCATCTTGAGAGGAATAAAAAAAATCACTGCTCTCTTCACCACAGCTAAATAAAGCAAATTAGATTATTTTTTTTTAAAAGCCCATAAGGAATTAAAATTAACAGACTTTGTAAAGGATGCTAGCAAAAGACTTTGGATTGAGATCCTAATTAATGGTTGCTTTGATTTTAGTGACCTTGCTCATCTTATCTTTCTAAACACACATTTTAAACAATAAAGTTTCAAATACCCAAACAGTGTAAAGGCTGCTTGGGGTGCAAGACTCATAAAGAGTAAACTTCTGTAAGTTAAACTGAGTTGTTTTAGTGTATTTTTGCCATGGTAATCCTCATTCCTCATAATACAAAGCAGACCACTAAGCTCAGTACCCATGTGATGAAAGGCCAAGACTTCGGAGCTCCAAAGAGCCTTCAGAGGCAATCCACAGGTAGTGATGGTTCCAATGTGTCTGCTGCTCTTAAGAAGTCTCCCTCCATTTGCAGAATTTCCAAAAGCTGATGTTTCCCTCCAAGCCCTTCTGGTGTCTCCTAAAGCCTTAATTTAGATTACGCCTTCCAGAGTATGTAAAAAAGAAACAGTAGGTACAGGGACAAAATTACCCAGCCTTAAGCAATTAGCGTTCACAGTGATCAGGCAATCCTGCTGAAAAGCTGATGCTGATGCATCTGGGACACACTAAATCTCTCCACATTAAATACAGCACAGGGAATTCTTCCAACACTTAGCAGTAAAGTATTGCTATATACTTTATGAAGTGAAAAAAAGCATCTAAAGTAAAATCTTCTAAAATACTGTAGGGTGAGGACTGGAATGCTTAGTCAGTGTAAATCAAAGTATAAACATTCATACAGCGATAAATCCATCATAGACACTTCACCTCTCCAGTTCTTATAGTTTCCGTTCTTCTGTCTTTGCTGCCATCAAATTCCTAATTTATAGTCAGCATAGAAAGCAAACAGAATAGTCATCTGACAAGTACTATATGCTATCTGTCAAACACAAGAGATTTTTGGGGCTGCTCTTCTATACCAGCCTTTACACCCACAAAAAGGTATAAAGGGCTTGAGGTTTAAATAAATTTCAAGCTTTTTTTCCTATTTTACATCTACAATTAATTTAAAAATATTTCTGCGCTCATGAATGATCTGGTGCAAATCTTACTACTTTCAGCTTTTCTGCAAGTGTCTGAACTTTAGCTTCAGGCAAATACACAGATATCTAAGTCTTGGCCTGCAAACACTTGCATACACAAATAAAAACATGTATTCTCAAAAAAAAAGAGAAAAAAAATCCCACAGAACCAAGAGTATTTTGAAAACTGCCAATAGGTTCATAAGATTCGTGCCTTGGTCTCCTTCACCCATTCCTTTACTGACTTTTCTCCTATCTTCTCTACAGGCAGTCCTAAAGGACTATTCTTGTTCCTCTTCACTTCTCCCTCTATTCTCAGCCTATCTTTTGGTAGCAGCAGCTGCAAATAAATTCAACTACTGTCTCTCTGCTCATAGCTCAAAGACACCCTTTATTCCTAGATCCATCTTCTTCTGCCCAAGCTGAAGTCTCAGCTTCTCTCATACCTTCTCACCTTAAAGATATTAAAGCATGTCCCTCCACAACCATGGAGGGACCTTAAGGTCCTTAAGGTCTATCCTTAAGGACTTGCCATTTGCTCTAGGCATTACATTTTCCTTGCATTTTTTTCCTAGGTTTTCTCATCTGGGTGATTTAAAGGCCACATATACACAATATGGTGAAGGCAGTACTGTGCTAAATTTGCTTTTCATATGAGCAGCAGAAATATGATACATCTTTTGTCTTGAACCTATATAGTGGCATTACTATGAGATGTTACCCATTTCAATTTAAGCTACCTCAAGAAGCACATCCTTTAAAGGCAGGCACAAATAACTGCTCTAAGTGACTGTGAGATAGGTACAAGCTGGGCTAGATGATCTGGGACCCTGTGCCCAGGAAGAGGCAGGGTGCAACCTTCTGCACACAGATAATCTGTCACATTTCATCTCTTCTTCAGTCTCTCAGCATCTCTCATGTTGAGTACACCACGCTCTCACGCATTGCCCCCCTCATTCTGCTCCCTTTCACCTCAGCAGAATGCTGCAGCAGCTAGAGTCCTCCCCCCTGCTTTAACCACATCACCTATGTCCCACCAGCAGCTTGCCCTTCACTAGTACATCAAAGAACTGCTCACCCTCTCTTTCCAAGCCTTTCATAGCTCACTCCATTTAAAAACAAAAGCTCAGCTCCCAGCCCTGCCTGGGAGGGTGAATTCATTGTCCAAATAAGCAGCATCTGTGTTTTTTCCAGCACTTCCTTTTTGTTACGAAATAGCCCAGGCATCAGAGGAACCAATGGAGGCCCAAGCCATGGCAGTGCTCCTTATCCAATGGTCCTTTGAGTCAGTCATGTTCTTCCCTTTTTCCTCTCCTGGAGATCCATATGGCTTATACACACAGAGTAACGTGCTTGACTTCTCTGTTTCAGGCAACTAACTATAGATAATTAATCCACCCAGGGAATTCATAAAATTGCAGCCTCCCAAGATAACAAAGTCATTATCCTGTCCTCCTACACATTACTATACAAACAAATTTCTTCATTTGCATTAGAAATCCTCTTTAGCCAATACTGTTAATGTTGCTTGCAGTTTAAAATGGAGGCTGTTCTTTTCCCACACCTCATTATTTCATCTGCTCCAGCTCTGTTTCAAACCCATTGCACATGTCAAACACGACTGGTTTGATCCTTCACCATCTTTGGGGTAGGTGGAAAGATCTTTTACAACTGTTTCCCTGTACCACTTGTGTTGTTGAGTTTCCCTTCATTCCAACATCTCAGATGAACCTGTCACAAACATCTTGGTCTGGCCTCCTAAGTATCCTGTCCTCCATCTACTTCATCCTTCATTTTTCCTTGCTACATCTCATTGTTTTCTCAAATTTCCTCACTCTTTTGGCAATTCCTTTTCTCTTGGGCTCACCTTGTTTGCCCAACAGTGCCACAAGGGACACAAAAAAATATATAAAGACAACCATTCATACCTGTGTCTTCCTCATGCATCCTCAATACCATACAAACATATATACACAAACATTGCACCAATATAACTGTTGTTCCATAAAAACAGTGCCGATTTGGTGAAGTTATAAATCAGCATGGCCAGCATAAATTCCAGTATTCATAACACTCCTTTTTAGCTTTTCCATCCATCTGTGGCATGCATTGTACCATGCAGACACCAAGTTTTTGGGATTTTTTTCTATTTGCACAGCACATCCTGCAGTATGTAACGAGTGAAAAGTTACACCACCAATTCTGCAGGGCTGTGCAGCTATGATGATAAATAAAGGAAAGGCCTGCAGAGAGAAGGAAATTTAGACAATTTGATACTGTAAAAAAAAAAGACATAATTTTGGGTCCAATGTCATTTCACCAGGTGCAAGAGGCTGAACAGACACTGAGGACAGTGCTCTTTGTTTTGACACTTTTAAATCTAGTATTAACGTTAGATCTGATTAGAAGATGTGAGCAAATGGATTCAGCCTTGATTTAAACCCAAATTAGCCACAAGAAGATGTATTTTTCTACAGAACGCTCCAAGTTCCCAACCATCAGTCTTTCTGCTGACTAGTAACATTGTCATTACTATCCCCTGTCTTTCTGTGGCCACCCCATTCTTCAAACACAGTAACAGAGCTCATAATTCAGTTTTTCTTTTAGAGAGGTCTCCAGGCATAAAAGGGAGGAAACAGTAGTTACAATGGTGGTAGGGCTGCTGCTTCTCTTGGGTGTACTTCCACCAGTTAAATGATGCTGGGTTCAAATTATCCAACTGATTAGTAAAAACAACTCCATCATTTTTTGAGGTTATTCTAAGAAGTATTGAGCATAATTTACTGATTACAGTGGATTACTACTTCTCTGCATCCTTAATCTGATTGTGGTAATCACAAAGCACCTGTGTGATCATCTTTTCCATCAAAGAAGGTGGCAACACAGAGTAGCAATCTTCAATTGAAAAAGGGAGTCCTCTATCAGTAAAACAATTCAAGAAGTAGGAATGACTTCTGACCTTTAGTCTGCGGTCTTGGTCTCCACTACACAGAGAATTTACAGACACTTTAAAGGTCTTCCAGGCTGGATTTAAGTTATTCATCACAACCTGTGAGTGAAAAGAAAGGAAGGGAACCCTTAATACCTCTCCAAACAGAATGCTAACAAAAGCCACAATTTTCAGTATAGTAAGTTCACCAGAAAGAGAAGAAAGCAGAGCTCAGCTGGAGGTTTGCAGAACACCATGCATGGGATGTATGCCCTTAAGCAACCTGCAGTTTGCAACACTCCTCCTCTGGAAAGCCCCAAAAAGGAGTACAAGTGGGAAACAACCTGTACACAGAACACATTACAGAGATTGCCTCAGCACTGACAGGCCTCAGTGGGGGCATAAGTCACAAGGGAAAGGTTGTGGAATACACCCCTGAATTGGAAACCATGGAAGAGATAAAGGTCTGGGCAAAGGGGATGGGCAGCATCAATTTAGAGACACACGGTCTGCCGTGGCAGAAGGACTTTATGGGACCCATAACTGACAGGCTCATAACCCTAAACACCTGCCACAGCTCCACCCTGTAACTAATGTAAAGCACCCAGATTGCAAATCTCTTTAGCACCAGCAATCTGGGAGGAGGTGGAGAAGATGGAACATAGCATTAATGGGAAAATACGATACTATATGTAGCATGGTTTGGGCTAAATATATGTATAACTCTTGACCTTCAAAAAGAATGTCTGCCAGTTTAATTAACTTTGATCCTTGGCTTCAGTACCATCTTCCCTTACTCTAATGTGCATAAGTCAAGAACTGATACCCATTAGTCAATAATTACACAAGAAACATAAGTGTTTTTAAATGTGGGTGCTTGCAATACCCTTTGTGACATGGGAAGCATATACTATTCCTTCTGACAGCCCATCTGTGTCCTTGGAAAGTAAACCCAACCTTATTCCTTACCTCAGTCCTGTGAACAAGTTGTTGGGTTGCATCATCATTCATCCGGAAAATCTCCAGAAAAGGATCAGATTTGCTGAAAAAATCCTAAAATAAAATATAGGACAGGTTACTCTTGAGACTTCTTTTTCTTTGAGCTTTTCAGGCACAGTGCACTGGTGCTTCTCTGACTGCTAATGAAACAGGAGAGTCAGTGTAGTTTTACTGAGACCACTCGGTGTCTCTCAGCAATATTTCATTTTTGCCCTGTTCCACAAGGACTTCCATGGCACTGCTGTTGCTCTCAGTTTGACTATTCAATCACGGCAGGCAAAACTTTGTAAAATTTCATTTTACATTGAGGTTCACATACTTGCTGCACCACAGAACACCCTTCCCTAGTCTTGCATCCAGCTAATAACCCTGAGCGTTCATACACAAAACCTAAATTAAGTTGCTTTCTATAGCATTGCTGCAATCTGGCCACAGCCTCTTTTGTTTCAACAGCTCATTTCTTCTGGACATGCTGACTAGGGGGCAGAAGAGTCGCTGGTTTTTAGCCCTACACAGCTGGTGGGGAGGAAGATGGCTACTTTAAATTTCTAACCATGCAATGCTGCATGAGAAGGACTCAAATGGAGGCCATTTTCTGTAGATCAACTCCTTTCCAAATTTTCTTCTTAAAAAGTCGTAAGTCATATACTTTGTGTATATGAATTTTATTGTTCTCTATAGGCCTTATCCAAAACCACAGACCTTCACATCAATTTAAGGAAGTGAGGAATTGCTCTCACAGTGTTTCTTGAAAAGCATTAGTGTAAAAATGACTTTAATATGC
Organism: Scolopax mira; assembly: GCA_004320125.1. Taxonomy (NCBI): domain Eukaryota; kingdom Metazoa; phylum Chordata; class Aves; order Charadriiformes; family Scolopacidae; genus Scolopax; species Scolopax mira. Next base: position 25,876 of record BJBW01018689.1, on the reverse strand, counting down.
AATGCCCAACATACTTATTTTTGACTAGCTGGAGAGCCATTGGGATGGAGATAGCTTTGGATAAGACAGTAGCCAAAGTCTGGGCACATCATTTTTCTTAAAGATTTGTCTTAAAGACATTGTTACAATTCCACAATGGCAAAAAACACAGTGAAATCAGGGTTGTGTAAAGAGACACCTGAATTTGAATGCCTGGAGAAAGAGGTGAGTTCCAAGGGAAAATGAAGCCTTGGGCAAAGCTCAAGAAACCTGAAGTCTTTTCCATGTCTTACAGATGAGTTCTATCAATGCTGTTGTGTTCTGAGTGCTGCTCTGTGATCTGTTTCTTTTCTTGCTAGAGAAAAGGTAATGGAATGTTTAGAAACTGATGCAAAGCATGTGTGTATACATTTGTTAAATCTTACCACGTGGAGCTCTAAACAATAAAGCAGTTTGTTTGCCTATTTGTTCCAATTACACAGTTACAGGACATTTAATGTAAGAGCGTATAGAAAAGCACAAAACTCAACAAATTCTGTAGCTCCAGAATTTGTCTCAAGGCCCTCATGTAGATTTAGTATCTGGACTCCATTCAGCACTTGAAACTACTAGTTTATTGGGAGCTTTGGAGATCGAATTCTGACAGATTACTAATGCATACCAAACAGAACAGAACAACACCTTAATCATGGTGACGCCAAAATTCAGAGTGAATGGGGTTAAAGAAGATTGAACTGCCTCCTCTCACCCATAAGTATACTGATTGAAGCCCAGTAAAACATTAATGTTAAATGCAAATTTGATAACAAAAGTTATCTGAAAAAAACCACTTCAAAATGATGCATCCGAAGAATACACCCTGAAGTGCAGAAAAAAATTCAGAAAGGAAACCAGGATTTTGTGTAAGACTCAAAATACAGTATAATTCCCAGCTGAGTATCATGAAAGCTGAAATAGCAAGTCAGCATTAGGAAAGTAATTTTTAATACTTGGTTTTAACTACCAACGTAGTACCACCTAAAGGGAAAGATTTTATTGCTTGTTGATAGCTTATATCACTCTCCCTTCAATGCAAAAACAAAGGCTAATTTCTTTCAGAATGAAGGTACAAACAAATAATCCTTCAATATTGAAGATGCTTTGTAACAGCTCAAAAATGATATGCTGAAGAAACACTTTATTTCATAGTTATTAATGTTTTCAAAGCATTTTGATTGTTTTGCTGAATCTAAGCTTTGTATTATCTCACAAGAATATCCTCTGAAAGAAAAATAGCAGCAATAAAGGTTTAAGGTTTGGATATTTTAATAATATTTAAATGAATAATATAATGCATTTGCTAGTAGTATAATGCACATTGTTCTTCCAGTATGTGCAGCAGTTACACAGTATTAACACAAGTACAAGGCTTAAGCTCTAAAAAATTAACTACCTCCATTTCTGAGCACCTAATTTGACATGTCTTTTAGTGTATTTTCAGAACACGAGAGTTTTAAAAATTCAGGTTTGGGGGTAAGTCAAAGGTCCATCAGAAAAGGGCTGAAGCAGCCAAAATACACTAATTGGTTTTGAAAATCCTTCTGTAGCAACCCATAGCATTTAAGGATTTTTTGGTAGTAATTTAGTACTGGGGAAATATATAAAAAAGCAATACTAGCTTGTACATTGCAGACATTTGCTGGATACTCTTTTCAAGCCATGATAACTGCTTCTCAGATCGGGGAAAAGCCTGCCTCAGTGCTTGCAATTTATTATAGCCATCATAAAAATGTAGCTGCTTGTTATGGTAATTGTGACACAGCTATTAATGCAATAGAACCTTTCCGAAAGTTATTGTTCTACTGTGAAGTGTTCTCAGTGGATCTCTTGAAACAAAAATGTGCCATCTGAGCTGACTGGGCTTCAATAAAACATGAAAATGCAGTTATACCCTCCCAACAAGCACTGCAATAAAAACCATAACCTTTATCTCTGCAAAGTCAGTTAACTAAAGGAAACTTTCATACCTGTGACTTTACTATAATTTTTTACTAAATGTTTTAGCCACCTCTGCAGGAAAAAATTGAGTAGGTTTTACTTGTTTTATAGCCTCTCTAAAACTCTTCCAGTTTCATGTTAGGGGAGTAAAAAAAAAACCAAAAACACAACAAGAAACATATACTGCCTTCTAAATTAAACCAATAAATTTTGTTTAATCTGCCAAAAACATGTTGTTTGCACCTTTTTCCTTTAGCAGAATAAACTCATACTTTCAAGAAGCACAATCTGGACCCTCTGTCAAGGCATTTTCCTTTGAAGGGTGGAGGAAGGAAATTCTTCTCCATTGGAGATACTGCTGATGGTAATGGATGCAAAGAATTTATCTTTTTTTAATCCTTAAAGCACATCCAGAACATCTGCCCACCCCTTTGTTTATCCCCAAGCTGTGAGACAATTAGCATTCAACTGGCCTTCAAACCCCAAGAGCTACCAGTGCATGAACCGCTGGGGTTACAAAAGTGACCCTGTATAGCAGAGCATGACCAACCAGTCCTTCAGGCTTCCTCTGTCTTTAAGGAGACATGAAGGCCAGTTCCAGCCTTCAGTCTGCTTCTCTAATCTTACCTCTCAACTCAGGTCTTCACTTCTCTGAGTAAGGAGAGGCATGTAAAACCATACTTAGGATTTTACAAGATGGGCTCTTCTCAATTCTTTGATGGGTTTTTTTGTCCTTTATGTGATATTTGGGCACTCGTACTTTTTCACCAATAACCAAACTATGCCATTTAAGTAATTTCAAACCTTAATAATAATAATAATAATTACTGTCTTGCATCTACTGACATCAAAATTCATTATAAGCCATACCAAAAGCTATAGCCATTTCTTATAAAAGAGGAAAGCCAAGGTTCATCCAGGTTTAGAGCTATGTCTCTAGTTGAAGGAAATTGAAAAACTTCTTTCAACTCTAACAGACTTCCAGTGATTTTCATCAGCTGAAGACAGGAGTTTTGATTCAGATAACACATGGTGAGTCATTGCCTGAGTTCCATACTACACCAATGCAGTATTTCAGAACGTTCCTCCTTAACTTTATCCCCTTAAAGTGTTTCAACAATTCACTAAAGCTATTGCCCAGAAAACATTGACCTAGCTCAGAAGTACAGCCTGGCAGTATCCTTTTAATTTATACCAACAATCGCCACAAGTAAATCATGATATTTACACCAAATTATATTTCACATTTGTAGAATTACCAAGCGAAGTCTTACCCTGTTGTATACATCCTTTCCTTTTTTCTAGATGGGGCAGCATGTGGAACAGGAAAAAACTTGTATACAACTTTGGAAATCACATCTAAAGATGGCTGTCTAAAGAGAGGTTGTAAACTCTACATTTTGACACCTAAATAAATTATGTGATTCAGAAATACTAAGACTCCAGCAACTCTGAAAGAAGAGGTAATTCATCTTTCAGATGAGAAACAAATTCAGATCCTGATCATTTATGATCGTTAGTGACCCTGAGCACAGTAATGTTATTTACTCGTACGTTCTAAAGAAATTCCAGTACTATTAATCTTTCTGTGTACTTTCTGCTTGCCTGAGTTTCTCTGCCAGTCTCGAACAAAAATATTATTTATCAGTTACGGACAGATTTTGAAAATCTGATGTTTCCAAAAGTGCTCTCACTGATTTGATTTCAAGCTGCTTATATGTCAAATGTTTATAAGCACATTTTTGTAGCATCAGTCATAAACTTTGTATAATATTACCATACGTTTCTAATTAGAAGCAGGTTCATATGTAACAAGGGACTAAAAGGGTCATAAGTCTTATAAGGTCTATTAATGGCAAGGATATTCCCCAGATTATCGCAAATAATTATGTATCTTCTGTTACACTGAAATAACAAGGAATGTGCCTTACAAGCAGTCACCTGGATTTCTTGGGCTGTGTTTTAGTTGAGGTGCTTATTATAAATGTATTGCTAAACAACGGGTATTTTCAGAAAGAGGTAGTCCTTATGATGAAGAGTAGAGTTTGAGTCAGTGGAGTTTTCCTATTAAAGAGGGGAAAACTTCTTAACAAATGCGCAAGAGCTTTCTTCTCACATTCAAGCTATTTTTTGTTGAACAAAAAGTATATCATGACTCAGCTGTTATGAAGTTTTCTAGCTTTATTTTAAGATGCTTACTTCAACTATAATGTCTTTGACTGCTTATGGAAAGCTCACTTCTCTAAGCACTTCTGATCTGTGGCATTTTAAATAATTAAATTGTCTTGGTTGTAGTGTAATTAAATTGTCTTGGTTTTAATTAGATTCCCTTGAGTGGTTTTTTTTTTTTTAATTACTTCACAACTTGAGGAGAGCCTCAATCTGAACATTCATCCAAAATCTCTGATGTGTTTAATAATATAAGGCAAAAAATATCTGTCGAAGAAAATCTCATCAAATTATACTTGCAGGCATTCTTATATCTTTCAGTAAGGTTAATATCAAGCAGTTTACCTTGTCATCCAATTTCCGTGCACTGAATGAAAGTTCAACGTAGTCATCATTGCCAGACAGTTCCTCAGCGATCACCTAAATGGAAAGCTACATTTGAGTTTTGCACGGTGCAATGAAAGGGGACAAAGATGCCATTTTCCAGTGTGAAGACCATAGACCCCATTAAGAAGCTGAAGTGTGATACAAGTTAATATGTTTCTCTTTGCAATCAGGAAGGGCTAAGAGCATTGAGTGAATCCCTTGCTCAGCTGATGGGTGGCACCTTGTTAAGCTTACAAACCTGAACCACTTTGTATCGTGCAACTCACCTCTCAACAGACATACACCAACATCCACCAGGGATACCTTTCCTCTCTGACCACATACTTTTCCTCGGACAGGATAAGGAGAATTCCAGCCTCAAAGTGTCCAAGGGGACAGAGAAAGCTGTACAATTGTTGAATTATTCGAGTCTAAAGCTTAATTATTTTTATGCTGCTTTAGCATCCTTTGGCAAACTAAGTGGAAAAAGGAGTGAAGTCACCTGTCATTAGTTGCCGTGAAAGGCACATTTACAGAGAGTTCTGGTATAGTTTTTCTGCAACAGCTACTTTGGCAAAACCATTTACTATACACTGAGTCAGAAGAAAGCAACACTAAAATCACTGTGATTCTTTAGATGGCCTAAGCTATGCTGGCAATGATGATAGTCACTGTGCTGTGAAAAGTTGTTAAGAAAAATGTCAACTAACCAACCACCAAAATATCCTCCTTGTCTCGTCCATTAAAATGCTTCCGTGGACAAAAGATATCAACCAAACCTTTCAGTGAGATATTTCATTGGAAGATGTTCTTTGAAACAAACCACATGGTATTTAATTTGACAGTTAAAAATCTTTCCATATCGTAAATATTCTCACCAGCGATTAAAGCACCCAAAGAATGTACTTCCTGGGTGTTTCATGCCCAGGGCCACACACTTGGCAGCCATGTCAGCTCTCCAGCCAGCCTCCAGCCAGGAGACCTCACACGGTCTCCACTGCACAGACTCCAGGTGTGGGACACCCCAATGATTCTTCCAACTGGCTGAAGGTTGCTGAAAGCAGCAGTCAGAGCACTGTGACACAGGAAGCTTTTACTGCCCACATAGGCAGTTCCTAGGAATTAGCCTGGCCGTCTACAGCATCAATAAACTTCACTATCACTGGGGGTTTTTAAGACTTTTTTTTCTTTCTTTGATATAAACTAAAACTTAAGACTGTGCATTGGGCATAACTGGCAGGGGTTTGGTAGCAGGGGATGCAGGGGTGACCTGTGTGGGGAGGCTGTGAACTGCCCTATGCCCATCACAGCTGTCCCCAGGAGGCTCAGCAATGGATAGCAGCATCCAACTGCACCCTAAAATATTAACAGAGGCACGTGTGGCATGAGTGTGTGACCATATTTAAGGAAGGGCAGCAGCTCCTAGAGGCAGGAGTCACAAAGAGAGGAACGGTGAAAGGTCACCCTAAAGAAGATCCAGGAGGAGGCATGGAAAAGAGGAGAGATGTTGGGGAGACAGCTGGAGTTGGAAAAGAGTGCCTCCATGACAGAGGAGGTATCTCTGAGGGCCTGCTGGAGCAGGGTTTCCCCCAAAAGGACCATGGCTCATGTGTAAGCCCATAGCAGAGCTGAGAAGATGAGTAAGAAACAAAGCGCAGCAAAAAAGAAAAAAAAGCATTGTTTCTTATAGTCTGCTGTCTCTTCTGTGGCTGAAGGCAGAAAAAAATCTAAACAATCAAGCCAAAAGAAACCCATCTGGCTAATTGCACATCAAGGGAAAAAATCCTTCTCAGCCCCATGAGGCTACAGAGCAGAGTTCCCCAAAGCAGAATATTTTATTATAGTCTTTGTCTTAATGCAGATCTGCAAATGTCAGACGCATGCCAGGTTCAGTGCAGACAAGCTTGATCTCCCAAACAAGCCAGCAAAGACAAAGATGAAAGAGAGGCAATACACTGATTTGCATTTGTCAAGATACACATGGGGCTATAACTATCCAGTCCGTAACTGCATTACAACACAACTAAAATACCTAATCTCATCAAACTTCTGCATCTGGTGTTGCTGGATGTGTGTGTGTGCTTTCTGAGTTGCCTTTTTGGTGGTTGTTTTGGTTTGGTTTGGTTTAGAACCTGAAAAAAGCCCAAGGGCCAAAAAACATCAGACCCTGTGTGTCAAAGCAGGTCAACATGAATTCCTGAAGGTTCTAGACCTTCAGTTAAAAGTAATCAAGCAGCCCAACTTTCTTGCTGTTATTAAAGTACCTTAAAAGTAGTAGTAGTAGTAAATATTGTGGCTTTTGTACAAATCATACATTATTTGTTGTGATTTCCTTACAACAAGCATTTGTCAGAAACAGCAAAAGTAATCCGTTAAATAAACAATTTAATTATATTTCTCAATGAAGGATTGTTCTGGAGACTTAGCAGGATGCTTTTAGGGAGAATTAGTCACAGTAGATATTTCTAAATAACAGGAAAATAAGAGTGTATTTTAGACTGACTTACTGTTATAGATGACTTTCCTGCTGTGTTCCCATGTTTGAGTAAGGACTTTGAGAGTTTCCTCTGAGAAACAATCTGCACCAAAAAAAAGGAAAAAAAAATTAGAATCTGTAGTAAATGCATGGCTTATTATGATTTCATCTTTATGTTGCCTTTTTTTTTTGTATATCAAGGTAGTGTCTTAATCCACAATCAGAGCTAGCACAGTAAGACCTCAACATAGAAAGGTCTGCAGACAGGATGCAATGGAAGGACAAAGCAAGCAGATGGAGTGAAGCAGAATGGGAAGAATACTCAACTATTGCCACAATGGAAACAGCATGGCAGCAGTAAGATATAAGTGATTTTAAAGACAGTAACAGGGGAGCTGTACAGAGCAAATCTATCAGAGTTGCTTCTAAACCCCATTCATTTTTATAGGAAATTGAAGTCCATTTCAAAGAGAAGATGTTATTTTATAATAAGACATCTTATTTTATAAGGCATTCAAAGAGAAGGGGTTATTTTATTTCAAAATATCAGCAACTCTAAACTCAGGATGGAAGCAAGCAATCTGCCTCATAGGTTTAGTTACAAAATTGTCTCTTTTGTTTATCCCTGGAATTCAGCATTGCAAATGAACTTGTCCATTAACTAATTTATAAATGTACTTCAGATAAATGCTATCAGTGACACTGACAAAGTATGTTATTTCCCACATCAATAATCATTAAATTTCCCTAATGATCCTGAAACATTTAAAACTAAACCTGTAAAAATAGTAGAAAATGAAAAAAAATTTAGAATAATGCATAATTAGTAAGCTACAATGATGTCCCATATATTAGGTCCCTCTTTTCTGTAAATTTAATGCTATATTAATTTATTTATTTTTGAATTGGAAAATGTAGAGAGATTTAGAGGCTTAGAGACTGAGCACATCTTAGGAATCATAATTAATATTATTTTTAATGTGATGATTTTTAATCCTGTGTAGCAGGATCGTGCTGTGCAGATACTGAGCTAAAGGTCACTTCTGCCTTGGGAAAAACCCTAAACTTTGGAATGTGGCTTTTATAGTAGCAACAGTCCTTTCCTACATCCAGCATTACTTGGACAACTTCATCCAGATGGCTAATCTATAGCACTTCAAATAAAATGAACCACGAATAGGCATCTTTGGCAAAATATACAGAAGTATCATTTGTAAAAGAGAGGGAAAATCAAGGGAATCAAGGGAAAAGATGGGCTCCAGGTCCTTTATTAGAGTCCTGGGTATCATATACGTCTCAGCAATAAACCACATCAGTAGGTAATGGCCAGAGCCAGAGGAGTGTGAGTAATGCAAAGTCACAGCCAGGCAAAAACAGTGCTGTGAGACAGGAGTGACCGGTATGTAAATTTTAGCCTGACATGACCATGGGGAACCATGTCTGTCCTGTCTATCAACTTGCTGAATTGATCAGAAAAGGAAAAGCAAGACCTTGGATTATCCTCAGTCACTCTCATGACAGAGGCAGCAGGACAAAAGCAAGTTTAAAATGGGGTTTAAATGTGAGACAGGAGAGCCATCACATGCTGGATCACAGGCCTGCCACAGGGCTGGACAGAGCATCCAGAATCACTTTGACCAGCTTCTTGCTCCTAATGCAGGACCAGTTACACCTGGGTCAGCTAAACCTGACAGATGTGTGTCTGATCAGTTCTTAAAGATATGCAGAGGTAGAGCAAAACACACTCCTCTGGCAATTTATTATGGTATTCATTATTCTCACTATAAGTTTATTTTCCTAACAGCTAACCCAGTTCTTTGCAGTTTAAGCCTATTATTTCTGGATAATGCACTATGAATAAGTAAACCAGTCTTTTTTCCTTCCTCTTTTAGTCAATCTTTATATGAGAAGATCAATACCAACTCTCCACAGTTGTTTTTAGACTACAGAAGCCAAGTTTGTCCTATCTTTCCTTTTTAACTAAATTTTCTAGCCCTCAGTCCATTCTCACTGCTCTCTGCTGGGCCCTCATTGACTGGCTCATACGCTAATCTTGGAATAATGCTCAAAAGTTGGACATAATACTCCTGGTCCTTCCTACACAAGACCCTCTTGTGTCTTGCAAGCTATGCTGCTGATTCACTCCAAAATTGCATTTGACTTATTTTAAGACCATCATGACACTGTTAACTAATGTTTATTTTACAACCATTTCAGATTGCCAGCTGTTTCTTACCCTGTACTTCTGCAGCTGCTTATTACTTACATGAATAATTTAACACTCACCCTTTTTGCGTTGCCTTCCACAGAACAGGCTGCTGCCATCATCTCACTCACTTTTCCAAATTAACTTTTGGATTTCATCATTATTATTGGTCAATGGTAACAACAGACAGGGATACAGTTAAGATGACCAATACTGATAGGATTCAGATGTCCTTTTTCCTCTCTAGGATCTTGGGAAGACTATTTGCTGTGACCCCTTAAGTCACCCATACTTCCGTTTTCTTGACAGCTAAAGAGGTTCAAGAATAAATCGTTACACTCCTGTGTCCCCGTTTGAGGTAAAACCGAACCAGTTTTGTGTTCTGTAATT
>BJBW01018689.1:0-16278 GCA_004320125.1 Scolopax mira | reverse complement strand
GGAGCAAACTGCTCGTTCTCAGGACGATAAGGCCAATGTTTGTGCCCCGTGCCAAGGGATGGTGAGGAGAGAGGCCCTTGCTTATACTTATTGCTGTAACAACCAAGGGCAGCCAATTTTTGTTATTTGCCCCTTAGAGGGTCGGAAATGGAAAAACATAGAGGGGTTACACCTGTGGGGAGGAACAGACAGGACAGGTGACCCAAACCTGACCAACTGGGGTATTCCCATCCCATCTGCCCCATGCTCAGTATAAAAGCTGATCTGGCCATCTGTTGGTCCAGTTGCAGTGATTTCATCTGAAACCACGACATCCTGTGAACTGTGCAGTGCAATTTAAAAAAACCTTTGAGATTCTCCAATGGGAGGGAATACAGAAATACGAGAGATAATTCTTAGTCCATAATTAAGCTATGGGTTCTGTACCAACCGGACAATGAATTATGGCAGCTGGGGAACAGGGCCCATTTATCTCTGTGACCTCTACCCTTCCAGGAGATGCACAGACAACTTTGTAAAATAAAGTAAGCTCTTCCACTAAAAGCTGTGGGTACTGGGTACCAGAAACCTTTTCAGATATGTTACATATACATATATATGAGATAGAACTTGGATGGGAACCTGTCCTTCAGCTAGCCTCCCTTAGAAAGAGCAGGACTTCTCCCCCTGAACTACCCAAACTCCTACAGCTCCCTTTGCTGCTTTGGAAAGCGTCCCAGCTTTCAGGAAGCATCAGGCAGACAGAAACCTGAAGCTTCAGAGCTCCCATGCAGGTGGCAAATAGAGGGCTCACAATTTCAGAGAAGATAATTTATTCTGACGTTCCCATTAGTAGATTGTATTAATAAGACCTGCTCTCTAAGCCATTAGCATCATTGTGACACAGTAAGCAGTCTAAGCACTCTGCATATGTAAATAAGTGTATTTGGGTGCAACCATTTACCAGTTGTTAATTAAGTGGCCAGTACAAAGAACCTTCCACCTGGCAACAATGTGCCAACATCATTGCCTCAAACTGTAATTAGCAACGTACGATCTGCAGACTATCATTGCAATCACTGTCAAGGAATCTATTCTCCTTAGCAGGAACTTGTTCTGCACAAATCAGTTGTCATTGGTTAAAAGAAACACTTCTAAAGAAGCTTCTGTACATTGTATATCATATTTACTGTTTACATATCAGTGTAAATCTTCTTTGGAACATTATGATAAAAGGCATTTGCTCACCTGATTGCCAGACAGCAAGTCTTAAACAATGGTAACTTGAAGGCCTAGAAAGTATTTGTCTAACTTCTGAGTTACAGAGGCAGCTGAACTGGCAAAATGGCTTACAAGAAGGTAATTAACAACAGTATTTCAGACTTTCAGAAGTCTTTGGTTTGACTCCTACTTCGAAAACTTGCAATTTAAAACTTCATGGGAAAGGTGTTTGCTCCAAAACTGATGTGATTAAGCACAGAAAGTAAATGTCTCTCTTTCTAAAACACAGACAGTAGAATCCAGTTCAACCCTAGTAAGCCTCATTACCTTTCCAGAACATGTTTTTACATGAACTTTTTATTAGAAGCATGACTTACCCATGAATAAATGGAAGTAAAAATCTCCGAGATTTAAGAGGTGAGGCTAAATGAGACTGTTAAGTTAAATTATTAACTTAAGTGAAATGGAGTTAAATTTTCTTGTGGCTACAGCCATGTATAAACTACTACCTAGTTCTGGTCTGACACAGCCACATGTCCAATAATACGTATCACACTGAATATGTTTGCAAGACGTGGGAAGAGGAACAGAACGTAAAACCCACTGCTCTGTTTTGGAGAAGGAGAATATGCAAATCAAGTGATTCCTAATTATCAAATATGCTATCATCTCACCAGGACATCATCTTGACTGGATTTCTGGTCAGCAGTGCTAAAGGACATAAACTCTGCGGTAAGACAGGGGTGGGATATTCCCTTGAAGATGATCTTAATTTGCCTTATTACATACAAGCCCAAACAGCTTAAGGAGAGATCTGAACAGATGCTCTATATTGCTGTAATTAAATCTGGATTCCCATGTTGCCATTTGATCCTATTTCCAATTTAAAATATATAAAAGGTACTTTGCTTGTTTTTATTTTAAAAGCATGAACAGATGCAACACTTTGGATAAAAGCACTGAGGCACTGACACCAGCTGTGTACAGTGCATTGCTCAGCAGTCACTAAGAGATGAGGACTCTGATGAAGGTTTGCTTTCTCCTCTGAGTCATGGCTAATCAACACTGTGTAAGTTGAGCTGTGGAATATAATGACCTTTTTTACCTGGCTTGTTTAAGAATGTTTTAAGCCTTATTTCTCGATGTCGTCCTTCGTTAATGAAATATAGGGATAACTTTCAAAAATATCATACAGAATTACCAATCAAAACAATGAGAAAATGTCAATATGACTTTTTAACCTGGTGATTTAGCATTGAGAACAGGTACTGAGAAGACCTGTTTACATTGACAGCTGGCGCTGGTACAAGTTCTTTCAACAGCATTGACTCAGTTTTGCTGACCCTGAGCTGGAGTCCTGATGGTCACATTCCACATTTTCTCTGGGATCAGCAATACATGTTTATTTACTTGCTTCAATTAAATTGGCTGGTGTAATATCTAGCTCTGAATACAACACTAATATTAATTTGTTAAAGCCTTCTTGAAACATCCATGGATAACGGTCACATTATTCATGGTTACCCCTTTTCTATTCATGTGATGCTTTGCTTTTGTTGACTCTTGTGATGTGGAACCGCTGGTCTCTGATTTCGACAGAACCAAGGACTGGGAAATACTCTGCTTAGTGACATGTGAGAATGTATGCAACTTAGCTTTAAGGCTACAAAACTAGAAGATTAGGAGCACCTAAAATCACTCCTTGAATGTCTCAAATTCTTTATTCAGACTGGCATCTTTTGCCCATTGGACTTTCTTACAGGAATTTCAAATGTAGTTATTTAGACAGCTGGGTTAGGCATAAATTTCCCTCCACAGCACACAACTTGAAGCCTCTGTATCTTTTCTTTGCCAGCTGAGGTAGTCAACAACCATTTCCCAGCACTTCTGTGTTAGTTCTTCTCCCAGATGTGTTACTCCTGTTACATGGACTTGCACAGTTGCTTAACTTTCTTCTAGCAGATCCAACTCTTTTCTAGGACTGGAACACCTAGTCACATTTTACTGTCATTTTCCCCTTGATCCAAATGTCTTTTACACAGACTGAATCTTCACTACTAAATGCATTAACTTGCCCAGCTGGTAAGTGTGTGGCCTTTGGTGCCACACACAACTCAACCCTGAATCTGGAGAAGCAACCTCCCACCGAACAGCAGTGGTACACATAGAAACAGAGTGTTTTTCTAACAGCATGCCCTAGAACTGTGTTGATATATCAAGGAAAGAAAAGTAGCTATCATACGCTTTCCAAAAATGTCCCTCTTGAATCTTTCACTAACCCTTGCAAAAATCTGCAAATTCTTCTCTAAACATCTACCTGCCCTCTGGTGGGTGTTCAACCCTGATCAGCTCCATAGCTTGACAGGGCTTCTAACTCAACAAGCACTACTTTCCCCGTGTCTGCTAGGCACTACTTCCATTTCTGTATTTCCCAATTGCAGTTGAACTACCCCTCTAGCTGCAGAATGACCACCCTGTAAGCTCTCAGGCTTGTCCATGGTTTTTGGCATTGTGTTAGCCCTTGCACCAGTTTCTAGCTTAAGCTCATGAACATTCCAGTTGCTTTTAGACTGCTAACCCACACTCCTTTAGTAATAGCTACTGGTCCTCCAGTGAACCTTTCTGAGCTAGCCTTCTCATCTTTTTGCTTACACTGTGCATGCACTTCCCAAGTGCATATTTCACTCAACTATCAGCATCTTTTTTTAAACATGGCACTACTTTTTTACAAAAGCACATACACCTCCCTGCAGTGGTGCTTATGAGGCCAGATAGGAAGCACATTCTGTCCAAACTGCATTTCTCTGTGATATAATGATTTACAATTAATAATACCACAGCTCTGCTTCCTCCTCTCTTCTTAGACTTTGGCAATGGCTAATTCTGTGCCCTGCAGTTGTCTTTTCCAAGCATTTTGTCTCAGTTACAATTTGGTGTCTTCAGATGAGCTCTGTTAATGCCCTGAATTGACAAGACCAAGTCTGCAACTTTACATTAGCTTTCCACACTTTCATGTTGTTTTTCCCAATTTAGAAAAGTGAACAACCACATTCTTCAAAGGGGATTCTTCAAACTCCTGTAATACAGTGTCAATTGTCCTTCCCCAGTTGAATTAACTAAAAGCTACTGAAACATTAATTGCTTCAAACCCACTTTATAAAACGTCCATTTCTATCTTACTGTCATCCTCTTTGCTCCTGCTTGTAGAGTCAGGATGAATTCTATTTAATCCTTCTTGAGCTGTCCTCCACATCTTTGGGAAGGAACCACTGTGTGGCATCTTTTAGTCACTAGTTCGGGGTTTTTTTGCCTGTACCCTCTTGTGCTCAGCATTGCTTTAGTTCAAAAAGTGAGAGAAATATTCAGTCTCCAAGCCACCTGCTTGGCACTGTACAGTGACCTGTCCTTTTTAAAACAATAGTTGATCTGAATGAGTTTTTCAGAGCCTCCTGAAGTTACAGCTTTTTGAATTGTTTGTTGTCAAAGGTGTTAAAATGCACAGCTGGCCTAACATTAAGTATATTTCATCCATGTTCTGATCCTTTCTTGACAAGCAATTCCATCTTGCCAAGTTGGGACAGACATTTTAAAAACATGCAATTGAAATTACTTTCCAAAATAATTTTCATCCTCTGTGCATGGCAAGAGAAGAATTCTGTGATATGTAAAACTCGGGACATAATCATATCAAAAGTATTTACTAGTTATGGTACACACTCTCTTAAGCTTTCCTCCTTCTTGCATAAAAATGAGTACAATCCTTACAGCACCTCTTCACAGCTACAAAGTCTCACAAATGAAGCACTAAAAAATTTTCATTATACTGCTGTAAGTAGAAAGAAACAAGCAGAATGGCTAGACAAATGATTCAAGATTTAGCATTTGTAAAATGTATCTTGAAGCTTGTTAATTAAAATATTTGTGTGCTCTTGCTCTAATCCATTTAAGTCAGATACTGCACACTTATAAACACCCATGAATAAAATGACAGACTTTAAGAACATTTTACCTGTGTGGGTAAATTACTGATCTAATCAAGGGTAGAAGAAGGAGGTAGCTATGGCTTGGAGTTTCTACTGTCTCTCTGTCTTCATGCATTCATCTTTAGCCTGGTTTTTGACAAAGTAATATTTATATGACCATGATGTGCTTTGTCTGTCTTGCTATCTATCCCCCAGCCACTCCTGGATCCACCAAATAATTTCTGTGAATGGTGGCAGAAATGCATCCTACATTTCAACATGAAAAGAGACCAGATAGCACGCTGGTGACATTACTACACTCTCATGAAAAAATGGTTTTGGGAACGAGTTCCCCCCTTCACAGATACCAAGAAATCCCTGCAAGAGAACAAGTTCAGATGTATAGGTCCATAATGAAGGTAATGTTATTCTAACTGCTTACAGAATTCTCGTCTTGGTAGAGCCAGTTTTATTGCTACAATCAACCTCCCTGTACATATGATACTTTCTGTACCATGCTCAATACCCTTCAAGATTTCTTTAGTTCCCAATAGTATTGATCAGCTCACAGTCTATTTACAGCTGAACTACACCTCTCCCTGTCTTTGTTAAAGATTGGTACCTGAAAATAGTCAATCAAAACAGAATACTGAGGAAAAAAAAGATATCCCTATCACAAGAGGCAACAAATTATTACAGAAAATAGCTTAGAAATATCACAAAAGGTCTTTGAATTTAATTAGTATGTAGTGTAGCAGCCCTTCTATAATTAGTCATAATAACAACTCACTACAATAGCAAACTAAATTTTAAATTACTTTTCTAAAGACTGCTACAGTAATTCATACAAAAAGGTAAAGTATGTAAAAAACAAAGCAGAACAAACGGTACAAGCAATTCCATTAACTTTGGCAAGATTCCTCTAGAACTGAAGATCTTACAGCTTCAGTGATCACGTTGTGACGACAAACCAAGAGCTTCCCAAGGATAACTGAGATGTTTAGCTAAATGGTTAGCTAAAGTTAGGGAAAAGCATTGATGATTTGCTTCTGCTCTGAGTCAACCCTGATAGAATATTACATTCATATCTAATAAAATACATTATTCATCCCACTAATGAATTGAGCAACTTCATTTGCAGGAGATCAAAGGCCAAGTACTTAAAGGCATTTAGATACCTAAGGAGGCATACAGACATCTAATGAGATTTAGGAATTCAAATACCTTGAAAAAACTTGTCTATGTCTTGTGCACTGCAGAAGCAGTCAACAGTCTATTAAAGAAATATTCTTGTGCAGACTATTTAAATTTAATTAGTTCAGGTGTAATTATGGCTCTTTTAGCCTTTCTCCAATTCAAGAGCAAGGGAATTTGCAATGGCTTAAACTGAACTAATAATCAGTCAGCATTTTCAAGTGCATAACCAACCTGCTAATGGCATATATTATTAAAAGCACAAGAGAAGCAATAATAGCAGTTAATGAGAAGGAAGATTTTTGACATAATTTGTACACAAAGGCATGTATGGGAAATATTAAATCTCTAAATAATACTGGAAAAGGTTCTTGGCAGGAAAAGATGTACATATCTGCATTTTACTTGTGCTGCTAGTTGAGCAAGTAAGGAAGTTTATGAATTGTAAGAATATTTTAACACTTCTTTAAATTAAAAGGAATCAAACAAGGAATCGAATCACAAATTTGAAAATGGCAAACACCAGCTGTGGTAAATAATGGAAGAAAAGACACAAAGGCTATTCCCACACTGCAGAGCTGGGATGGTTTGCAGCATTTAAGAAATAACAATTTTACTGGTTCCTATAATTTAATGATGCTGCTAACCACAGTATTTACTAGTAGAGGCACACAATTGGCTCGTCCTGTCAAGAGCAGTAGAAATAAATCTTGTTGAAAATCCATCGGGATATCACTAGATAGTATATGTTCAGGGTATAACAGCCTACAAGTCATTGCCCCTGTCACTCCCTTGGGACACAGATTTATTACACCATCTGGGAGGAGACTACCAATAATCACACCTTTCGGAGGAATGCATTTCTCCATTGGTTGCATCCAAGACCCCAAATTTCCAATAAGCTTCTATCTGTCACGTGGGTTACAAGTAGGATTTAGAGAGATCAGAAGAAAGAGAAAACTCACTTCTGTCTGTCAGCTTACCGTACTAACCATGTTATTGCCTTCCCCAGCACTTATTTTTCCTACTAACATTTTTTTAAGTAGGAGTATTACATGATTCAGGCAAAAATGCAGCTTTGTTACACATCTAAATGATCAACAAACAGGTACAGGTAGCAGTGAATCTCTTATAGATCAACTATTACCTAGAAGACAGCAATAGAAGTTGGCACATTCATGGGGAGATAGGGAGGGAATCGGTTTTTCAGGCTATGCCTAAAAATCTAGAGCCTTCCTAGATGTCTCATAAAAGCCCTACTTGCAATGGGAAAGTGAATTGATAGGCAGGCATGGCACACACTCTCACAAAAAAACCCATGTTTTATTCAGGCATTAAAATGAAGTAGAGCAACAAATTCATCTCAAGAAAAGCCACGCCTCTATTATTATAATTGCAAAAATACAGTAGTTACATTAAACAGCTAAGCATGACTATAAGCTCCATATGTAGAGTCTGTGCTGTAGGATTTTCAGTGCTGGACTCCTCATAGTGGCTTTGCATGGATGACAATTCAGTGCTAACACTTTGGGGTTTAAAATCAGTTGAGGAATTATGTGAAGTTAAAAAACTAGAAAGAACAGGGACAAGCCCCTGCCCCCCAAAAAGTCTAAATGTGAGACCAGAGGCCTCAAAGCCACATTACTCTGAGCAGATTTCACCCTGTTCTTATTTTTTCATGGTTGCCATTAAAATTACACTGCAACCAACCCAACTGTGTGCTATTTATAGAAACATTATAAAGACATCTATGCTACAGGCAGTGGCAATGACATTTTCCCCCTTCATTTTCAAGCCAGCTAAGCAAGAAGAACATTGTAATAACTTTTTCCTTTGTTTCTCATTCTCCTTAGTGCTATAGGGTAGCTTATTTTCATTGATTAAAGCCACAAGAAGTCTGTCAAAAAGAACAGACTTTATTGTGCACTGTAGATATCCTAAATACCAATACCTTCGTGTTGAGCTTTAAAGTCCATAAATACATGTATTTCCTATAAATTCTCTCACTGAGAGGACTCTTCCTCTTTCAGCATGTTTGGTCTAATAGCCTTGGGGAGAAAAATGAAAGGATTCATGCGTGGTGGGGCTGAGGGAGCAACAACAAAAGGTGAGAAAACAGGAAACAAAAGCTTTACAGCATCTTCCATGCTGAGCTACCATCTTCAGGTTACAAACTTGAGTGAAGCACTGCAAACGAAAGCACTGCCTGGTCTCACCACACAAGCTACCACAGAGTGAAGAGTAAATTTACACTCAGCTCAGTGAAAGTGAGACCATCCTCAGCCTTGCTGTTATGGACAGAGCTGAGATCTGTGTTATGAGACCCAACAAAACAAAATGTCTGCCACTTAGAAATAAACTGTGATACCTGGGACACTTAAGTGTGCTACGAGTTGGCAATATAGGAATTTGTTGCAGATTTGGGTTTGACAACCTCTAGATATCGATCCTCTGGGTAGGACTCATCACTCTTAAATTTAGTCATCTAAAAAGTTAGGTATCTACTCTAAGCCAGCTGTCTAGACTCTCCTGATAACTGATAGGGAAAGACAGGTATCTCCTGAAGGCAATTTATCCTAATCTGTGATGGGTGTCTCAGGTGGAATGAATCTACTGCTGGAACTGTCTGTTTCTCTCTACTGAACTAAAGATGGGAATCAGAAGAGTAACTTAGTCTAGACACCTAACTTTTGGATGACTGAGAGTCAGGGAAATGAATCCAACCCTATCTCTCTATTTTCCACATCACCAGGCACTATCCTATGGGATTAAAGTGCATTTTTAAACATTCCTTGGACTTGGAACTTGCTTTAACACCAAGTAATGTTAGGAACAATAACTTTCTCCCAAATCACTCAATTTTTCAACACTGCTGTAATAAGCCTGGGCTTTTACTGTACAAGGCCAATCCCTGACAGTTTCCTGTAACACTGGCTGACTTAAAGCTGTACTACAGCAGTAAATCAAATCAGCAGAAGTTCTTAATTATCCCGTTCAAAGCATCAATTAAGAATTTTGTTATGAATGACAGATCTCATCCATCAATCATTTAACAATACATAATATTTCACACATATAGAAACAATGAGAGACAAGGAGGAAAAATTACAGTGATACCTACTTGTCCAAGAGTGCATTCCATACCACCAAGAAAATCTGCTTCCTTCAACCCATTGTGATTGCTGCTGATGTCATGGACTTCAAACCTCAACCGCTGCACCTCTTCAAAATAGAAGTCCACTGTGAACAGCTTGGAGAAGACAGGGTTTATACAGGTTCGAATCACTTCTGTCCTGTCAACCTGCCAAATGGAAGAGAGGTCATATGAGTGGTTTCTCTTTCTACCAGTGATGGACTACGATGAAATCCTCAAATACAATTTCCTCATTATCAGGCCACAGACACTGCCATTTGTATGGGCGGCAGCTGGCCACATGCACAAGATAAGGCCAACTTCTCTTGCTTTTCTGCCTTATGGCAAGTTTTGGCAGGTATTGGTAGGAACAGGGGGCACTGTGAGCAATGATTGTCCCTCATTGGGTATACTAGGTCAGTCAGGTGGCAGGCAGGAGCTGAGCAGAGGCAAAATGACAGTCTTACACAAGACTAATAACGGGGAAATTAACTAGAGAATAACTATAGAATTTACATCTCCAGCAGTACCCATCCATCACTATCAAACAGCAGCAGAGCGATACAGTTTTATCAAACTAAATGGAAAAGCAAGCAAAAATCCCAGTAATTATTCATTTTGGACAACTTGCATGATTAAAGAGTGGAGAACTGGATCTACAGCAAACAACTTTTCTTAAAAATATAATCAATTTCTCCACCTCGCTAAACTGCATTACAAGAATCTGATGGATTATATGCTGCTTGTCCCTACCTCTGAGCCTTACAACTGCTAGAGAAACACCATCAAATCTAAATTGCTATTTCTTAAAAAAAGTGCTCATAGAGTGCTTTCTTGTTCTCTTAAAACATAGTGCTTGGGTTGCCTATTTTGATGTGTGCCTTTCCTACTTTTCATGATGACGCATTATTGGTGATACCATAAGCAAAGAAGCAATTTCCTATTTCTACTCTCTTTGCTCTGGCACAGAAAAAAAAAAAAAAAGTAATAATTTTGTAAGATTAAAGGAACTGATCCTAAAATGAAGTAGGATTTGGGCACGTCAGTCACTAAACAGGAGGTGGCTGGTGTGCCATGGAACAGACAAATTAAATTGCTCAGAGGAAAAGTGATGAGATCCTTTGTCTTATTCCTGATCAGGAACATCTGTTGTGCAAAAAATGACAGCCACTTGCTTCCCTTTTCAGAGTTTATAATGCATTAGCCTTGCTAGTGGTTATTGGCAAGGACACTAAGAGTCAAGCAAATCAAAAGCAGGGGAAAAAAAAAAAGAGCTGTTCATGGTAGTGCTACCATGGCTGTCTCCTCACACAGCTGTGTCAATGTGCTCCGACTATGCTGAGACCATCACAAAAAGGAAAGCAGCCTTACTTACAAATTCAGTTCTTAACGTCTTTCTTAGACTAGCTAAAAATGATGGGTTTGGTAACTGAGAAAAGATATCAGCTACCTTCGTTCAGGTGCTTAGCATATCAATTTTTTGATCACCACTTGGAATCAATGTAACTTGAAACCACTATTACTGCTACAACATGAAATCCTCCCTTTGTCAGGTTACCAGTCAGTTCAATGGGATTTCCTGGAGATCTTTCTAAGTGGAAAGAGATTTGATCCACTTGCAAAAGAGCTGTCATTTCATGAAACAGCACATCAGCAGATCCAATAATCAAAACATTTAAACTATCAGTTTTAAGTCTTTCTTCATAGCCACAGCAATCTCCAAAACTCATGCCTTGTAAGTGTACAAACTGTTAATTTAATGGCATCCTTTTAATTGCTTCATTGGTATAGCAGATCTCCTCAGGGAATAACTGAAATTTCTGTTATTGTTTCTCCTCATCTTGACTTTGCTGCTGGAATATGTGAAATGGTTCTCCACTGAGAAATGCAGTAAGATTTTACGTGCTCAACACAGGTTAACACAGTTGATTTTAACAGGTTAACACATAAGATTTTATGTGCTCAACACGGGCTCAACACAGTTATACATGACTGTTTAAGGAAATTAAGTGCCTAAAAACGAAGGCACAGGTCTGCACACAGGGACGTTAAGAATTTTAGTCTCAGGTAGCAATAAGACACTGTTTGCTTTTTCCAGCCTGTGATTGACTAACATCCTTCTCTTGACAGATGCAGTGCTGAAATGTAGCCATTTCACTGAGTTTTCCCAGTCTTCTCACATCACTGAGATGATACATCAAGCCAGCATGTCAAAGCATGGAATTTCATGATAAAAATCCATATCAAAAGAAGCAATGCCAACAGCTCCCACAAGAGATATGAAATTCTTCATGCCTCTCTCAGCAGTGTGCAGTCTTATTAGTCTACCTTGTCTCCAGTCTGCTTTGTCAGCATATTTCAGTTACCCTATTCCTTGGCTAGAAAGTCCGGTAGGGTCCTCAGCATGGGAAGCATAACTCCATTCCCTTGTTTTGATAAGTGTGCACTGACAACCAGCTAAAGTGACTCATGATGAAGAAGAAGTAGTGAACAGAATAGTTTAATAAATTAACTAACTCATGGAATGCTCTAGGTTAAAAGATGCTATATAAACATAAGGTAAAATCTCCATTTGACTTCTGCCACTTATTAGAGGCCATTCTTTCTTGAGTATTCCTGCTCTCATATTCAACTGTGAAGCTTTAATGCTCTCTTGAAAAATGCTTGATGAGCGTGAAACCTTAATAAAAACTGGTAAGACTACTAATGCTAGGTACAGTTTCATGGATAATCAAGGAAGTCATGTTCTACAGTGCTACAGATACTTAAACCCCAAAGCCAAGCAGGTTGACTTGATTTTGACCACAACAACTTACCCCAATACCTGCAGGGCCTGTTTCATTTCAAGCAAAATCTGGTGACATGTTCCATGCTAACCCAAACCACAGGTCCATAGCTGTTTGACAAGATGTTGACCTCATGCCACATGTCCTCAATCCAGTTGTCACCCAAAATCAGTAACAGCACTTCTACTTGCATGGATAATGAAGGCTCAAATGCTTAAAAACAATACATTTCCGCTTTGCCCACCTCATCAACTGAACACTGAGAAAGTTAGGAGTTCTCAGTTTGAATGTTCTCCAAAGCACAACAAAAACAACCAGCAATTACACTAATCTCCGTTATTTTTGCAGAAGAGAGCTTTTAAGTCCAACAACATGTTATAAGGAAGTGGAACTTACGCTTTTGGTTTTGTTAGAGAAAACACCAAACTCTTGGGCAACCTAATCCTGAAGGCAGGTAGATTTCTCAACAGGATATGAACAGAGGTCATGCCCACGGCTTTTGGATTTGCTGATGCCTGACAAATGAGCCATCTGTTATTGCTGGACTTTGCTAGAACAAGGAATTTCTCCAATTTATTAAAGCAAAATGAATTTTCAAAATAAGCAACTGACAGCTACACGCACCTTTGGACTGTGTCAACAGTTAAAATTGACCTTAAGAAGAGCGGTGCTTCAGTTGACACCGTGATCTGAACATCTGCTTCATGGTACAGCTTTACCTCCACTTTCCCTTCAAGGACAATTTATACAAAGAAAAGGACTTGCATCTTCCCCTCCTGGGATGGACTCATGCTGCTTTCCCTCTTCATCTCTTTAGGACCTTGTCACTCCACAGAAGGTGGTACCCTGCTGAGCAGCCAGGATTACTTGGCAGGCCCATCTGGATGTAGCCACCCTGTGAGCTTCCCCTTGGGGAGCTATAAATGACATACAAACACCAAAGTTGGCCTCCACAGCACAAAGCGCCATCTTAACAGCAGGAATTAAAATATAGAAAAGGACCTCTGGCTTTGGGCCTTCTGAATCCTCCTGTCAAACCCAGAGGAAGCTGGAAGCTAGGTTTGAAAGTTGTTTTCTCTCTGCACTGCTCATGGTGGATGCACAGTTAGCAGAAAAGTTTGCCTGCTTTCTTGTTGACCCACAGCACCGTCACTGCTGAAGAACTGCAAAACTGCCTTTGCAGCCAGATAGCAGGAAATTAAAGGAAACTCAAAAATCAGATAAATAAATACTAAAATTCAGACTTCTTATGTTGTTTGCATTTTTTGTCTTTGAGCTACTGGAAAGCACTGAGCTTTACAGAACTGTGATAAACATGGTCATTTTAGTGAGGAAAAAATTCTTCATCCTAGGTAAAATACCTAGTAATTCAATGGTTAAAGTACAAGCTGAGGATCTCCTCTCCATATTCCACCATTAGATGAAAAGTGAGGCTTCTTAGAGCCAGCCTGAGGGAGATTTTTTGCTTCTTCTATCAAAATTAGATGAAGTATAAGCTATTGCATATACAAGGATGAACAAGGATTAGGTAGAAGCTTACTGTCACCTGGTATCTGAGCACTTCATGGCCACCCTTCAGCATTTGGCATGGATCAGCTCCATGGAGAACTCACTGTCTCACACAGATAAATGGTACCTATCTGGTCTCCGCTCTGTTTCTAGCAAACATAGAATCATAGAATGGTTAACTAACGTAACTAGCACAAAATCAACAAATTTTCATTGGCCGTTACTTGACATCTTTGATGCAAAGAGCAGCCAAAAGTCAAAGGGCCGTGGAGAATCCACCAATCCACCAGTCTTCTCACCAAAAGGACATTTCTTTGGGGGAAATTTTAAGTGTGCTCATGAAACAGCAAGTGAATGCTATAGGCAATAATGGTACAGCTGCCTCATGAAGTAAAATCTTTGGTCTAGAGAACTATGGTCTGGTGCTGCATTTCCTTAAGTGTTAAAAAAAAAAAATAATTTAAGAGCTGTAAACACGCAAATTTTATTAATTATAGAGGAGGTGCCACTATTCAGCCCAAAGCATGTTTTTCTGCAGCTGTAACATTTTTAGTAATTTCTTAGACTAAACCACTGTTCCCCATACATTTTAGGGGCCAACAGGGGAAAACCAATAGGTTGTATTTTTGACAGAAGTCATTATAAAATACTGATTAAATCTAGAAAAATCACATTTGTCAGTTAAGATGACAAAATGTACAGAGGTGAAGGGGTAAGATTATTTTTAGGTCATCTGAATTGAAAATTTCCATGATACAGTACCTTACATGAAAATTAGATACCAAGCAGAAAGCAATTTACACTTTGCTTGGCAGCTCCTGAGGAAGTTATTAATAATTTTGTAGTATTATTATTATTAACAGTGCTTTCACACCATTATATCTCTATCCTATAAATGAAAAGTCATTGCAAAGGTCACCCTAATTTATAGCCCCAGTTTTCAGTATAATTGAGGTTTGAAAACAGTCAGAAGAAACCTATAGGTCTTTAACTCTTTTGAAGTTATAGAGCTCAAAGACAAACACAATCTTGTCAACATTGGCAAAAAACTTTTGGATGCAGGTTGGCTGGAAGAGAAGCATTAATGAATGGTTTGGAAATCGTCTGCAAGTAGTTTCTTTTATTTATGTGATATAAATATTAGATAGCTTGTAAACCTCCAAGTCAGAACCATGAAGACTAAAATTGTAACTTTGTTGGGAGACTTTTATATAATCCCTTTGGATCTCCAATTACTTTTCTGCTAACATTGCTGATGCTGGGAGTCAGTTGTGGGAGACCTGTTCTGCCGAGATTCTGTGAAAGTTTTAGTTGGATGACATTGAAGCAATTTGCGTAGATTCTGACCCACTATTTCCTACTGACAATATTTAAAAAAAAAACCCCTCCCAAATAACAAAATAAAACCACGTAAAATATTCAAAACACCATGCACAAAATTTTAAATATTAACATGTTATTATTAGTGTTAATTAAGTTCTATTAATATATTAATATATAATATTAAAATGCATAAAATATTAAATCACACAAATTTATTTATTTTTTTTTTTTTACAAAGGACTAAAAAGCTAATTTGGTCTAGTGGTAAACTGCAAAGCATCTAGTTTATACACACATACACCTGGTAAAAAAACTACATAAAGCTGAGTTGTATCACAGGGGATGAGTCATACCTATTGTGCTCCTAGAAGTACAGAGATGGTCAGGCATTTTCCAGGGAAAGAGTGTGTGACTGGAACACGAACTTAGGTTAAACAAGATGTCTAGTGGCTTTGTCAGCCACAGAGGTTTGATGAAACTTTGGCGTGGAAGGGTTTGAAAATAACCCAGATGCTCCTCCTGGACATCAGCAGTTCAGACCAAGATCTCTGCTCTGTCCGATTCAAACCAGAAACTAACTTTGGTCCCTCGCACCACCAGCAATCATCTTAGCCACGAGGCCACTGGCTATTTCACATGGCTCCCCCTGAGTTCTGTTTTCCATAAGTTATAAAATACTCTCCCAGACAAGCAAACTGCATGTCTCATGTCCCACCACATGACTTCACCTCTCCTGACCATAAGAAATGCCTGAAAACAACACACAGAGTCTTCAGGTTGCTCGACACATGAACGCAGAGCCATAGCACTGGTGGGGGGGGAATGCCAGCCAACCCCCAGCACCAGTGCCAGTCCCACCATGTGCTGCCTAAAGCCAGGAAGGGTCCCCAGGATGCCAGCACAGCAGTGCCACTGGGTCACACTGTGCTCATGTACAAGTGAGTCCCAACTGCCCCATGTGCACACACACATCACTTGCTAATCCTCCACCCGCCCCAACCTCCTGACCTGTCACTGTCTCAGCTGGGCTGCTGGCGCTGCACTGACTCTCCGTCTGCCGCCTCGTCAGGGGGAAGCGCTGATGGGCAGAGGGGCTGGTGACCTCCTGAACAGAGTCCAGCTCCCCAGGGAGACTCCTCTCCCAGAGAGGAGGAAAATCCAGACTGTGTCA
>BJBW01018687.1:0-12638 GCA_004320125.1 Scolopax mira | reverse complement strand
GGGTGTCCCCAGCCCCTGGTGACATCACATAAGGTGTCCCCAACCTTTGGGGACATCACACAGGGTGTCCCCAGCCCCTGGTGACATCACATAAGGTGTCCCCTACCCCTAGTGACACGCTGGTGGCATCTCCATGCTGATGTCCCCAGCTGTGTCCTTATATCCCCTGGGAACGTCCTCACTGGTATCCCAAGACATCTTGGTGGCATCTCCAGGCCACGCTGATGTCCCCAACCGATGGTGACATCCCATAAGGTGTCCCCAACCCCTGGTAACAATCACATGGGGTGTCTCCAACCGTTGGTGACACCCTGGTGGCATCTCCAGACCACGTCGATGTCCCCAGCTGTGTCCTTAACCTCCCCCTGGAGATGTCCTCCGTGGTGTCCCATGATCCTGGAGATCCCCTGGTGGCTTCTCCAGACCACATCGATGTCCCCAGGCCCTGGTGACACCCCATACGACAATCCCCAAACTCTCTTGCTCCTCTCTCAGGTGTCTCCAGACCTCGTGGTGGCCCCTGGGTGGCCCACGGTTGGCCACCACCATGGCAGAAGCCGTCCACTACATCCATCTCCAGAACTTCAGCCGCTCCCTTTTGGAGACCCTCAACGGCCAACGGTTGGGCGGCCATTTCTGTGACGTCACCGTTCGTATCCGCGAGGCCACCCTTCGTGCCCACCGTTGCGTCTTGGCCGCCGGCAGCCCTTTCTTCCACGACAAACTCCTTTTGGGTCATTCGGCCATCGAGGTGCCACCAGTTGTCCCCAGCGGGGCTGTACGTCAACTGGTGGAGTTCATGTACAGCGGGTGCCTGGTGGTGGCCCAATCAGAAGCTCTTCAGATCCTCACCGCCGCCTCCATCCTCCAGATCAAAACCGTCATCGACGAGTGCACCCAGATCATCTCCCAGAGCCGGGGACCCAAGGTCCTGCCCCCAACCACGCCCCGACCACGCCCAGACCACGCCCCTGCCCCACCCTGGCCCCGCCCAGACCCCGCCCAGGCCGACGTCCATCACAAGCCACCTCCGGAACCTGACCTTCGCTTTGGCCAACTGGACCCGGCGCCCACTTGCCACAGCCGGAAGCAACGGCAACCGCTGCGGCTCCAGCTGCCGGTGAAGGAGGAGGAAGAAGAGGAGGAGGAGGAGGAGGAGGAGGAGGAGGAGGAGGAGGGGACGGCCACCGCGGCCACCGGGGACGAAGGCTTCACCACCCCTTCCTTCATCACCGAGGAACCACCTTTTTTTGGGGACGTCTTCGCTGACGCCTTCCTGCCCCCCTGGCCCGGGGAGGACGCGGGAGGTTTGGAGACACCGGGGCGGGCGGCGGCGGCGTTCGGGGCCAAGGTGACACCGGGGGGCTTCGTGCCACCCCCACCGCTCTACGAGGGGGGCGCGGAGGGTGGTGTCCCCTCCGTCCCTGAGGTGGCCCAGGCCGGTCCCTCGCGGTGTCCCGAGCCCTCCTACCAATGCAGCCACTGCCAGAAGACCTTCAGCTCTCGCAAGAACTACACCAAACACATGTTCATCCACTCCGGTGAGGGGACACGCGTGACGGGGGACACGCGTGATGGGGGACACGCGTCGGGGCTCACGTGGGTCCCTTGGTGGGGACGTGGGAGTGGGGACACGTGGGGATGTCGGAATGAGGATGGGGATGTCGGTGACGTGGGGAGGGACACTCTTGTGTTGACCCATGTTCCTCTGTGAAGGTCCATGACGTGACTCCATGTGATCAGGGTTGACCCGTGTCACTCTGTGTTGACCCATGTCCATCAAAGGTTGACCCGTGTCACTCTGTGTTGACCCATGTCCATCAAGGGTTGACCCGTGTCACTCCACGTCCATCCATGTTGACACGTGTTCCTCTGTGTCGGTCCGTGTTGACACGCGTTGCTCCACGTGATCAGGGTTGACCCACATCACTCTATTGACCTGTGTCACTCCATGTGGTTCCTCTGTGTTGACCCACATCACTCTTTGTTGACCCGTGTCCATCAAGTGTTGACCAAGGTTGACCCGTGTCACTCCATGCCAGTCCATGTTGACACGTGTTCCTCTCTGTTGCTCCATGTTGACACACGTTGCTCCATGGTGATCATCCGTGTTGACCCGTGTCACTACGTGGTGACCCACGTCACCCAGCGGGTGACCCTGCTGACCTAGTGCTGATTTATCTTTGTTGCCACATGTTGACCTGTCTTGATCCATGGTGACCCACGTTGACCCATGTCACTCCAATTTGACCTATGTAGACCTGTGTTGATCTGTGTTGTCACGTGTCGCTCTGAGGTGACCCATGTTGAGCCATTCTTGACCTGTGGTGACCCACGTTGAGCTGTGTTGATCTGCTGTGGAACCATGTTCACCTGTGGAACCACGTTGACCCGTGGTGCTCTGTGTTACTCCATGTTGCTCCATGTTGACCCACACTGATCCACTTTGACCTGTATTGATCCACGTTGACCCATATTGGTCTACGTTGACCCATGTCAACCTGTGTCGCTCCATGTTGACCTGTGTTGATCCATGTTGACCTGTGTTGCTCCATGTTCATCCATGTTGACCTCTGTTGCTCCGTTTTGCTCCATGTTGACCCATATCGCTCCATATTGACCTTTATTGATCCATGATGACCCATGTCAGCCTGTGGTGCTCCATGTTGATCCATGTTGACCCATGGTTGGTCATTGTTGACCTGTACTGATCCATGTTGACCCATGTCAACCTGTGGTGCTCCATGTTGATCCATGTTGATCCATGTCAAGCTATGTTGCTCCATGTGGCTCCATGTTGACACACATTGTTCCATATTGACCCATGTTGGTCTGTGTTGACCTTCATTGCTCCACGTTGACCCACATTGCTCCACCTTGACCCATGTCAACCTGTGATGCTCCCTGTTGACCCATGTTGACCCATGTTGACCCGTACCAGTCTGTCTTGACCCACGGCTGTCTCCCTGCAGGCGAGAAGCCCCACCAGTGCTCCATCTGCTGGCGCTCCTTCTCCCTCCGGGACTACCTGCTGAAGCACATGGTGACCCACACGGGCGTCCGCGCCTTCCAGTGCGGTGTCTGCTGCAAACGCTTCACCCAGAAGAGCTCCCTCAACGTCCACATGCGCACGCACCGCCCCGAACGCTTCCAGTGCCGCCTCTGCACCAAGGGCTTCTCCCACCGCACCCTCCTCGAGCGTCACGCTGCTGCCACCCACCCCGGGCCACCGCCAGGGCCACCACCTGGGCCACCACCACCACCGCCGCCGCCACCACCACCACCACCACCTGAAGCTGGGCTGGCAACGTGGCCAGGAACTGAGGCTGTAGGTGCCGGGGCTGCGGGTGCGGGCCCCACTCACACAGTGTGAGGGTGTCCCCATATAGGGGTCCCTGTCACCTGGGGGTGGGTTTTGGGGGCTCCCCCATGCACCTGGGGCTGTTTGAGCACCCCAGAGGAATCCCTGTCACCCCCAAACTGTTCCGGGGATGGGTTTTGGGGCTTCTCTGTGGCCAGGGATGAGACACTGGGGCTGTTTGAGCACCACCAGGAGGAACCTGGAGGACATTGATCCCACCTCAGCCACGGATTCAATGGCCTGGATGGACAGATGGGGGGACACGGGGTCCATCCTGCTTGTCCCCTCCCGGTGACATGGTATCCGTCCCCCCCAGAGCGTGGTAGGAAGATGGTTAACAGACTTGGTGGCACTGCCAGGTGGTAGAAATCAACACGCAGATTTTAAGGACAGTTTTTGTGCCATTATTGCCATTTTTCTCCCTAAAAATCCCGCCCCCCCCCCATCGCTTGCCTACGTGGCATCGTACTGACTGAATGGTGGGTGCCAACCGTGGGCACGTGGCCACCACTGAAGGGCCTCAGTAGCCGTTGGCCACACCCTAGGACCTCTCTAAATCTTTGTGATACAACAGGACCAAACTATGTCTCCGTGGCCACCATTAAAGAGCTGTGGTAGCCACTGGCCACTTCATGGGATCTCCCCAGGTCTTTGTGTTGACAATGGAAACTAGCGGGGTCAACCCACATCTCTGTGGCCACCACACAAGGACTGGAGTAGCCATTGGCCAAGCCATAGACCCTTCCCAAGTCTTTGATGGGCACGAAAATGCCAAACCACATCCCCATGGCCACCACAGAAGGGCTGTGGTAGCCCTTGGCCACATCATGAGTCCTCCCCAAGTCTTTTGTGTCCATGTTTGTCCCCGGTGCCATGGCTTGGCCTCCACGGGTTCCCCACAAGGCAACAAAGGGCATCGATGGAGCCCAGGGCCACCACAGGAGGGTCATGGAGTCACTGGCCACATCATGGGTTCCCCCAAGTCATTTACATTGACAATGAGTGCCAGTGGGCAAAGCCACGTCCCCATGGCCACCACAGAAGGGTTGTAGAAGCCACTGGCCATGTTACACATCCTCCATGACCCACTCTGTTGATAATGGCCACCAGCAGGGCAAACTGCGTCCCTGTGGCCACCACAGAGGGGCTGTAGAAGCCACTGGCCATCTCACATGTCCTCCATGACTCTTTTTGTTGACGGTGGCCACCAGCAGGGCAAACCATGAGCCCAGGGCCACTACAGAGACACCACCATCTGCTCTGCCACCTCCTCCCCTCTTCTTGGGGTGCCCCTCAGAGCCCCCGGGCAGGCCGGGGGCCTCGCTCAACCGTGTGGAGTGACTCCGGATTGGCTCCAGGCGCGCTGAGGTACTCGCAAAGCTGATTGGTTCGCTGGGCTGTCCATCAAGGCCTTTCCCCGCCTCTCCGGGGAATTGGCTAAATTTAACGTCCATCTAGAAAGTCCCCGCCTCTCCTGAGGTGAGTCGAGCGCTGGTTGGTCCAGCGCCTTCCCGTCGTTTCGGCAATGAGACAACATTCACCCTCCCAGCGTGGGGAGGGGCGGAGGGCTTGGAAGAAGCCGATTGGCTTCATGTTCTGTCAATCCGCGCCCCTCCGTGTTGCCTATTGGCTTAACAATGCGTGCGCCTCCACGCACTGAGCGCGCTGATTGGCCTTCCCCCTTTCACTCCGCCTCCCTCACGTGCTGGAGGCTCCCTGCCACTCCTCTCCCGCACGTTCCATTGGTTTTTAGCTTTGTCAATCACGACTAGTTCCCGCCTTCTCGGCGCACCACGGGCGCTGATTGGCTGCTCCCTCAGGGAGGGCGGCCTTCCCCTGCGCGCGGTGCCTCACGAGCCCCCGCTTGCTGAGGTGACTGAGGGGGGGGGGCGGCGGTCGCCATGTCGGGCCCGGCGGGGGAGCCCGGAGGCCCCACCGGGAAGCGACCGGAGACTTTGGATCTGCTGGAACGTTGCGGCGTTTGCCGAGAGCGCCTGAAGGCCGAACGGGAACCCCGGCTGCTGCCCTGCCTCCATTCGTTCTGCCAGGAGTGCCTGAAGCCTGCGCCGGGCCCGGCCGCCGCCCCCCCCGCCCCGGATGGGTTAGGTGAGGCGAGGGGGGAGCGAGGGAGTCCTGCGATAAGGGGCTAAAGGAGGCTTATGAGGGGGGCGGGTAAAGAAACTGCTCGGGGACAGGTAAAGGAGGTTTGGGGTGGGGGGGGTGGGTTAAAGGAGACTTGGGGGGGGCAGAGGAGCCTTGAGGAGGGGGTTAAGAGAGCCCGGGGTGGGGGTCAAAAGAGGCCCTGGGGGGGGGGGGGGGAGCAAAGGAGCCTTGAGAAGGGGGACAAGAGGACCGGGGAGGGCGTAAAGGAGGCTTGGGTTATCATCTGGGGGGGCTTAGTCTGGATGCTTTGGTCTCCCTAAGTCTCCTGTGCCCCCAGTTTGCCCCACTGGGCAGCCCCCAACTGCCCCCACAGCTGCTCTGAGCCCACCCGGGCACTTGGATCTGTCCCACCCCTGGGCCAGACACACACAAACACATTCCGACCTCATGGTGCTTCTTGTAGTCAGTCGCCTCCCCCTCACCTCAGCGGGGAAGGTTCTGGAGAGATCAAAGGCTCTACATCCTCTCAGAGATGGCATCTCAACTGCTGCTCTGCCACCCCCTGAGGTGAGGAGGAGGAGGAGGAGGAGGAAGGGTAGCTCAGCAGCTGCTCCAAAGGTGGCTGATGAACCTGAGCAAGAAGGAGCCACCGTGGAGGTTCGAGGTGGATATTGGGAGAGAACTCCGGCAGTTTGGCTCTGGAAAAAGCCATAGGAGACCTGGGGTGCTGTGGGACCCCCTGAGGGGCTTGTCCCCTCTGCCCTGATGTTGGGGACAACCCCGAGGCTGTGATGGGACTCACCTTTTGGAGGTCTCCGTGGTCTTCACGTCCACTGGCAGGTTCCAAGATCCTTCTGGTTTCTTCCTCCTCTCTCCCTGCTAACGAGCCACCGAGGTTTTGGGACAAGCACAAGGCACCCCGTGGCTCCGGGAGGGGACTCTCTAGTGACAAACAGGGGTGACCCCGGGTTGTGTGTGTCCCCCCCCTCCGATGTCCCCTCACTCCCCTCCCCAACAGTTGTCAGCTGTCCCCTCTGCAAACACCAGTGTGACCTGAAGGATGTCATGGAGAACTACTTCTTGAAGGACAGCAAGACCGAAGATGCTGTCGCCGGCCAGGAATCCAGTCAGGTGAGGCATCGTTAATGCTTAATTAATAGTTAATGAGGGTGAAGAGAGGTCCCTGTCGCTGGCTGAGCTCCTGTGTCCCCCCCCCCAGTCCTGCACCAGCTGCGAGGACAACGCGCCGGCCACCAGCTACTGCGTGGAGTGCTCGGAGCCCCTCTGTGAGACCTGCGTGGAGGCCCACCAGCGGGTCAAGTACACCAAGGACCACACCGTCCGGGCCACAGGTCTCTCCTTGTCACCGTGATGTCACCGTGATGTCACCACGATGTCACCGTCCTCCTCCCTGAGGCAGTGACCGTGTGGCCGGCGCACGCCCGAGCGTGTCTGGAAGTGCCACCGTGGTGGCCATACCTGTCCCATGGGGGACATCTCCTCCTCCTCCTCCTCCTCCTCCTCCTTCGGCGGGTGCCACTGGGTGCTGGTGACGTCACGGTGATGTCACCGCGCTGTCCTCACAGGCGGTGGCAAGGAGAAGGAGCGCCCCGTGTACTGCTCCGTGCACAAGCAGGAGCCCCTGGTGATCTTCTGCAACACGTGCGACACGCTCACCTGCCGGGACTGCCAGCTCAACGTGCACAAGGACCACCAGTGAGTGGAAGTGGGCACTCGTTAGCTTAATTAACATTGATTTTTTTTTTATTTTTTTCCCCATGGCTAATTATCGCTTGAATGGGTTCTCCTGCTCGTTAGTCCTTAAAATCAGCCATTTTTGGATAAGTCAGGTAACTAAGTAAATTGGTTTATCAACTGAAAAGGTCCTCTGTGCCCTCTCAACGAGGCCTTGCAGCATCTTAAAGTGGTTTTAATTAATATCTGAGAAGGTAAATAACTAATTAAACTGATTAACTAGTTATTGATAAAGACCTGGAGTTAGCCTACACGCTAATTATCCTTGTCACTTAATTACTGATTTGAAATATGAAGCTCATTAGTTATTAATTGTGCACCTACTGAAGGGATTGACTCAGTAGTGTTCATTTTGTTTCATTTTTGTTAACCAAATAAATTAATTGTCTGCTTAATTACTAATTAACAGACTGGTTGTTTGGAGAAGCTTAAACTGCTTTTAGGTTTTAAGGAATTGGAAACCCCTAATTTGTGAGTCCTGGAACATCAATTTAATTACCTCCTTAGTTATTTCAGTGAGGTTGGTTGTTAGTTTTTGGTTGTTAGTTTTTAATTGGTTTTTTTTTTAACTGGTTTTGCTCTCAAACTGGTGAAATTTCGTGGTCAAATCGATAATTAACTTAATTAGCTCAGCAGGCAGCTGGTTAGATTACTTCCCTGCTCGATTTGTTATATGAAAAGCATATCGGAGGCATAATTTGGATTAAATAACTAATTAAGTTCAAGCATTGTGGCTGCTGAGTTTGTTGGCTGGTTCCTTAACCCAAATGAATTAGATTGCTAATGACTACTGAGTTAATTAGGCAATTAACCAAGTCTTGAGAGGGTTAAACTCAGTCGAGGTGGTTCCCTTCTCTGGGAAGTTACAGGGTGTGTGGGGGGGTGGGTGTTTCCGATGGGGCTATTTTGGGGCTTCTTTTGTGGGGGCCTGCACTTAAAGGGGGGGATGTTTTGGGGTTTGTCACCCCCTCCCAGGGTCTATTGTCACCTCCCCCAGGGCCTATTGTCACCTCCCCACCAGGTACCAGTTCCTGGAGGACGCGGTGAGGAACCAACGCAAGACACTGGCCACCCTGGTGAAGCGCCTGGGGGACAAACACGCCAACCTCCAGCGTTCCACCAAGGAAGTGCGCAGCTGGTGGGTCCCTGAGGGAATTATTTACCCCTCCCAGGAGAAATTATTTGCTCCCCCCAACATCAGGGGGAAGGGGAGGATAAAAACCCCCCCTTCCTTGGCTCTTTTCCCCCCTCCCAGCATCCGTCAGGTGTCGGACGTGCAGAAGAGGGTGCAGGTGGATGTGAAGATGGCCATCCTCCAGATCATGAGGGAGCTCAACAAACGGGGCAAAATGTTGGTGAACGATGCCCAGGTGAGTCCTGGGGCCACACACCCTCACTCTGGAACACGTTCCTCTGCCCTGAGGTGACATTGTCCCCCCGTGTCCTCGCAGAAGGTGACGGTGAGGCAGCAGGAGAAGCTGGAGCGACAGCACTGGGCCATGACCAAGCTGCAGCGGCACCAGGAGCACATCCTACGCTTCGCCTCCTGGGCTCTGGAGAGTGACAACAGCACCGCTCTGCTGCTCTCCAAGAAGCTGGTGAGATACCCCCCTACCCCCCCAAAACCCCCTCAAGGACCCCCCAAGACCCCTCAGGGTTCTTGGGGACCACCTTTCAGTTCCCTTGTCACCAGGACTGGTGGAGAGCGAAGCTCTGAGTCCCCGGTTTTGGGGGTGACGTGGGGTGAAAGCGGGGGTAGAAGATGGTCTCCTGTGGGTGGTTTGTCCCCACATCTCCCCGTGGTGTCCCCATGTCCCCCACCTGTGTCACCAGGGTGCTGTAGTGGGGTCACTGGGTCCCCGTGCTCCCCCTGCCATGGGGGAGTGACAGGTGGCCACACTGTGTCACACTGTGACAGGTGCCCTTAAGGTCACTGTGGTGTGACAAGTGTCCCCAGTGTCCTGCCACATGTCCCCTCAAGGTCCCTTTGATACATGAGGTGCCTGGGGTGCTGCCATGTGTCCCCTTAAGGTCACCATGATGTGACAGGTACCTTTGGGGTGCTGCCATGTGTCCCCTTAAGGTCACCATGATGTGACAGGTACCTCTGGGGTGCTGCCATGTGTCCCCTTGGGGTCCCTGTGGTGTGACAAGTGTCCTGCCACGTGTCCCCTCAGGGTCCCTTTGGCACAGGAGGTGCCTGGGGTGCTGCCACGTGTCCCCTCGGGGTCCCTTTGGCACAGGGGGTGCCCGGGGGGGGGGGGCTGTGATGTGTCCCTTCAGTGTCCCTGTGTCACCAGGCTGCTGCCACGTGTCCCCTCAGGGTCACCATGATGCCATGGGGTCCCTGGTGGTGTGACCAGTATCCCCAGCATCCTGCCATGTGTCCCCCCAACACACTGGGTGTCTGGGGGCTGTTGCCACGTGTCCCCTTGGGCTCCCTGCGTCGTGACAACCCCCCCCTCTCCAGGACACTGTCACACGTGTCCCCCACCGTGTCCCTCAGATCTCCTTCCAGCTCCACCGCGCCCTCAAGATGATTGTGGACCCCGTGGACCCTCAGGGCGACGTCAAATTCCAGTGGGACCCCAACGCCTGGACCAAGAGTGTGGAGACCTTTGGTGAGGCCTCCTCAGGGGAGGGGACACCCTTGGGGGGACACCCTTGGGGACACCCCCCACCCTGTGACACCCCTCCTCTCCCTGACAGGTACCATCATCTCGGAGCCCAGCCTCCCCCCGCCGGCCCTTAGCCCCCAGCCGCCGGCCGCTAGCCCCCGTGACCCCAGCCCCACCACTGGCACCTCTCAGGTACCTCAGTGAGGGGGTGGGGGTGGACAGGGTGGCATTTTTTGAGGGGGGGGAAGGGGTCCTGCACCCATGGGTGCCTCCCACACCCCTCTCTCACCCGCTTTCCCTTCTCCAGGGCCCCCTGCAAGCCATGGTGGTGAGCAAAGGCCAACACGTTCCCGGTCTCCTCCTGCTGTCCCCTCTGGGCCACCAGATGGGGGCTGAGGAGGGCCAGGGGACCCCCGGTGTCCCCCAGAGCGATGAGGGGGGGTGGAGGACACCGATCCTGCCTCAGTTGCCCCTGGGGAGCGAGGGACAGGGCTGTCCTGAGCTGTCCCCTCCCCACCTTCACCCCCAGACGGCTGAGAGCCCCAGGGACACGGGTGCAGAGCTTGGTAAGGGGGGAGGTGACACAGGACAGGGAGGGAGGAAGAGGATGAAGAAGGGACACACACACACACACAGAGGAGGGGGTGTGACACGGGAGGAAGATGAGGATGAAGGGGGGGTGACATGGGGGAGAGGGAGGAGGAGGAGGAGGAGTGGGGGGGGGGGAAGGAAGAGGAAGATGGAGGGGTGATGGAAGAGCAGAGGGAGGAGGAGAAGGATGGGAGGGAGGAAGGCCCTTGATGTGGGTTTTTCTCAGCAGCTAATGGCCCCCCCGAAGCCGCTGTCACAGGAACAAAGAGGTGAGTGTTGCGGGGGGGGGACACCCCTGTCCCTTGTCCCCAGGGCCCTTGTCACCCCTGTGCCTCGGGCGATGGCTTTGGCCTGTCCCCTGAGACCCCTGTCACCCCTGAGACCCCTGTTGGGCGGTGCTGTCCCTTGTCACCCCACACCTGGCACCCCCTTTTCCTTGTGTCCCCCCCCCTCTATGTCCAGAGGGTGGCGAGGACACCCTGTCCCCCCCCAAATTGGTGTTCCCCCCACCCTTGTCACCTCATACCCGGGGGGGGGGACCTGGTCCTCCCTGTCCCCTGTCACTCCATACCCAGGTGTGGAGGACAAGGGACAGGGCCACCGTGTCCCCA
This sequence comes from Scolopax mira, assembly GCA_004320125.1. Taxonomy (NCBI): domain Eukaryota; kingdom Metazoa; phylum Chordata; class Aves; order Charadriiformes; family Scolopacidae; genus Scolopax; species Scolopax mira. The sequence continues at coordinate 1,599 of BJBW01018687.1, read as the reverse complement.
TCGTCGTCCATGGGGGGGGGGGGTGGCATTTGGGCCCCCCCTCAAGGTGCTTTTATGACCTTGTTTACAGGAAAAAACACCTTCATCGTCCTGAGGAGGAGAAATTAGTTAAGAAGCTGCTCGTTAAGCGGTAACGCTAACGATGAGGGGCTGCAGGGATGAGGGAGGGGGGGGACACAAGTGGCAGATGAAGCCCTGGGACCCCCCCCCTTGTCACCCTGTCCCCAACATTCCCCTCACTCCCCTTGTCACCTCCTGCCTGAGGGGGTGTCTCCCCCCCGGCCGGAGGGTCCCTTGCCCAGGATGTCTCTGTCACTCTCTTCTTTGGGGGGTTCCCCCCTTTCTTGTCCCCTGTACCAGGAGGTGGTTGGGGTCCCCCTGTCCCTTGTCCCCCTATCCTTGGGGTGCCCCCATGTCGGGGGGTGGCTGGGGTCCCCCTGTCCCTTGTCCCCCGGGTGCCCCCATGTTGGGGGGTGGCTGGGGTCCCCCTGTCCCTTGTCTCCCTGTCCCTGGGGTGTCCCCATGCAGGGGGGTGGCTGGGGTCCCCCTGTCCCTGGGGTGCCCCCATGTTGGGGGGTGGCTGGGGTCCCCCTGTCCCTTGTCCCCCTGTCCCTGGGGTGCCCCCATATTGGGGGGTGGCTGGGGTCCCCCTGTCCCTTGTCTCCCTGTCCCCAGGGCCCCCCCATGTCGCTGGGGACCCCCCGTCCCCTTTTCCTGCAGGGTGTCTGGGTGCCCTCCCTCTTGTCACCCCATGTTCTGACGGGACCAGAACCCCCAGGAAATTTAGGGGGGGGGGGTGTGGGGGGTGTGGTGTGTCATTAAGTGTTGTCCCCCTAAAATTTTGTCCCCCCCCACCCTGTCCCCCCCAGGAACCGTGCCCCCAGTGGCCCCGTGGGCCCCCTCCTCTCCAAGGTGCCTCGGGTCAGCCTGGAACGCTTGGACCTGGATCTTTCGGGGGTGTCACAGCCCCCCGTCTTCCGAGTCTTCCCCGGTTCCTCCGCCGAGGACTTCAGCCTCATCATCATCGAGCGGGGGGCTCAGCCAACGCCCCCCATCCCCACCATCAAAGTGGGTGCCCCCTCTGTCCGTCTGTCCCCCCCCCTCCCGCGTCCCTCTGTCTGTCCGTCCCCCAACCTCCGTCTCTCCCTCCGGCAGGAGGAGCAGCAGGAGGCGGCCATCGGGGACCCCCAGGACACCAAACCTGTGGGGCTGATCCTGGAGCACCCTGGGGTGCCGGCACCCACCGGATTCTTTGGGGGGGGTCAGGGATCCCCCCAACTCCCCACGGTCTCCTCTTGCCGCGTCTGCTGCCAGGCCGGGGCTGTGGTGATGTGTGACTGCTGCGAGCGCTGCTACCACCTCGATTGTCACCTCCCTGCCCTCCAGGAGGTCCCCAGGTAATCCCCATCTCTGGGATCCGCTGGGATCCACCTGGTAACCTCCCTGGGATCCCCCTGGTCACCTCCCTGCATCCCTGGGATCCCCCTGGTCACCTCCCTGGGATCCCCCTTGTCGCATCCCTGGGATCCCCCTGGTCACCTCCCTGGGATCCCCCTGGTCACCTCCCTGGGATCCACCTTGTGACCTCCCTGGGATCCA
>BJBW01018685.1:6232-54262 GCA_004320125.1 Scolopax mira | reverse complement strand
GTTCCTTCCACTGCTTTGAAAGACAACAGCTTGACATGCTGTGTATACTGCCTGAATTTAAAGATACTTAATTTGTCTTTCAAAGGAAGATTGTGACAAAGCTGTCTTAATATAGCCCATCTTTTAATCACAAGATAGGATATGTCTGGCCTGTTTCAACTGACTGCATTTAATATAAAATGCATCAGACAGCTATGTTGGAAAAGGTAGACTCAAGCTCCCATTTGCCTGCAATATCAAATCATCTGGCAACGCAGATGAAAACACAACACATTGCAACTTGTAGCCCAAGCTTCGGATTGCAGAATAATGGCGTGAAATAATAACATGCATTTAAGTTTCAGTTAGTTATAAAAATAGTTAGTGCTGCATACTGTAAAGAAATATTAAGAGACCAGGCCACTTAAAGACCAGAACACCTGTGCTTTTTATCTCTGCAATTTGGCATTATATACTTGCATATGAATGAAGTATGTCGCCTAAGACCTATTGCTATTTCCTCATACGGAGCAGTCTTTTTTTCATTTAAACTGCAGTTCAGCTCTTAGGGGTTCATGGTAAAAATTTCTTACCTTTCTACATATTTATTTCTATATCTGATGTCCTGGTGATGACCGTGTCTAATTTAGAACTCTGAATCATTCTGGACTTTTTGGTGCTACTTTACCTAAGATCAACAAAAAAACCCCTCTCCAGCACTTACTCAGACCAAAATGCCTTGGTGGACTTATTCCTAAATGTGCCTGTGGATTATGATGATGTGATACAAGCTTTTGTTGAGTATTTCATTTCCAATACATTGTCACTGTTAGCAGAATGAAAACAATCTCCAACTGAGTTCATGTTTGATCCTCCTATTGTCTTCCTAAGAATTTAAAAATACTGAGACAACATTTCCTGTGCTTACAGAAACATTTCACTGATTTATAACATTTATAACAATTTAAACTTAAATTTTCAGATAATATGTATACATGAAAATATGTACGTACATATTTTTATGCATAAAAATCAACCTACAAGGGGGAATGACTAAAAATTACATACCTACACATATAAATATATAGAATTCATGGGCATAGGCATAGTTTTCCTCCATAGCTAGAACACCGAAATGCAATAAATCCATTTATAATCATCCTGCAAACAGAAGAAAAGTTTCCCATAAATGTTGTCATTTGACCTTTTGATAAAAGGTCACCAAAAGGCCATCGATCTCTCACTGGATTTCGATTACACACACTTTTGAACCAAGGATCTTTACATTTACTGCTCTCATTTATCACAGAATGTTGATTGCAGGAAACATCTAAATTCTGACATTTCAAAGGTCAGTTTGTAATTTTTAAAAATTCATCTCCATTATTCATTTTATTGCATGCTCTGTTCCACAAGTAATCCATTAGAAACACAAGTTTACTTCTTGATCTAAATAACTTATATCAGAAGCTCAGATTTTAGTGGAATTAAAAAAACACTACAGTGAAAGCCAACCGATTACACTAGTTATTTATCAGAAGAAAACATTTTGCTCAATATAAACCCCTTCAAGTTGGCACAGACATAGGGGTTGTTGTTTAGTTTAGGGTTTTTTAGTTGCTCTTGCTTTTATTAATTGTACTCTAGATAAAGGAGTGATACCAAACTTGAAAAACAGTGGTGTGTTTAGTCTTAATTTCTGAGCAACAGCATTGCCATGCATAATGTCCGCAGCATCACACCTGCCCAGATTCCTTTTGTTCTTCAAGTTCAGGCTTATGCGACACAGCAGGCATGTCTAATCAGCTTCTACATTCTGTTTCCACATTTCAGTGAAACACATTCTTTTTTTAATGCTCATAAAATAAATGTTTCCTCCCATACATTTTAGTCATTTGAACTCTAATAAATGTCATGGATTACACAGGAAAACCAGAGAATTTATCCAAAATCTTAAATTGGTGTTCTATTGCATTAACAAAGTGAAATAAATTTTGATAGTGCTGAGCAATAACATGATGCTCAGTTTATTAGGAAAGGGGAACACTCATCTGTGATTTTTTTTTTTTTTTTAAGAAGACATTAAGGTACTTGCTTCCCTTATCAACAGTAACTCTGGGATCTTTGTAGGAAGGTATTTCTAGTTGAGCTTGAAAAACTCACAGGTATACATCTTCATACAGACACAGCTACTGTGGTGACCTGTAAAAGCATATTAGAACGTGAATGGCTTTTTACGTGCTTTATCAAGTATTTGATATGTGCAAATCCTGCAAAGATCACCTCTGGATTTTCCTTTTTTACCCTTATTCTGCTACCTGTCCTGGCATTTCACCACAAAATTATATTGCCCTTTTAATTCACTGTGGATATTTAACTTCAAGAGACAGGCTGATCATTTCTGAAGTGGTAGGTTCCTTGCTCTGTAACTACCTCAACATGGATGAACCCTGTACAGCTGTGGACATCAGTGGCCACATTTGTAAAGTGCTCTTTCACATCGCTGGCACAGACCAAACCTGGGGAGATCCACTGACTTGCATCAACCAGGCATTCACATGCATCTCAACAGGTATCAACCTGTTAGAAGACAAGCTATAGAACTGGGGTAAAAAACGTGCCATTCTTAAACTTCAAAAGCACCAAAATATGAAACCTAACAAACTTTCTCACAAAATTGTGTTTGGGAATCCTGCTGTATTTTCTTGGTGCACATTTCCATAGGTTGAGTTGACCCATGATATTACATCTTGACTTTATTTCAAGCTGTTCAGGTTTGGGCTAGATTAGCAAATGATGAGACAACACATGCTCTCTTTTACCTCTTGTTCCAAGGAGAGGAAGGAGAGAAATAAAAAGATTTTTGAGCTTAGAAAGAACTAAACTACTTTAATAAAGCACTAATAATAAAATAAAAATGAAATAATTAAATAGGTACAATATATACAAAACCTCCCAGGTTTTGTCACCGACAGGCACTGGGGAAATCCCAGACTGGACTCAGCAACAGATGGGAACTAGATTCAGGAATGCACAGATTGGGATCAAAGGCAGACAGACAGACAGACAGGCTCCTGCTCAGATGTCAGCCATGGATGAAGAGAGTCATTGAAGAAAAAGAGCTGACTCTTTGATCCCTCAGCTTTTAGACTGAACACAGTGGATGGGATGGAATGCCCTCTTGGTCAGTTTGGGTCACCTGTCCTGTCCCCTCCTCCCCACAGGTGCAACCCCTCCAAGGGGCAAACAACAAAGTCAGATTGACCTGGTTTTAATGCCCCAGAATATAGCCAACAAGTGTGATGTGCTGTGACCAAAATGTTTATGAACTGTCCCTTCTGAACATACAGGCTTACAGATGCAGGATGAGACCTTTGATGTGCTCATGTAACTTACCTAGAAGAAGAAATCTCCCTGCATTAGTAAATTCCTACATGTTAAAGACCAAAATGAAAGAAAAAAGTCATTGTGCTTTCTATTCCCACAGCCCAGGCTTTTTTGAGTTGTATTTTCTGGAGAGCTACAGCATGTCAGATGGCTGCTATTGCTAAAACCAAGAATTGAACTGGTCCCTCAGGTCCTTCAGATTTGAGAAATGAAAACACACTTTAAATTACTTCCTTCTCCATCACTTCCATGCCCTGCACTGATTATGGGGTTTTCTGCTTTGTAATTCAAATGGAAGAAGAGAGAATTCTAAACCACAGCTGGCAGGATACTCTACTCCATTTCATTAGTCTTTTTAATACAGATTAATATTTTTTTGATGGGATGATCATACTTCCGTATGCCTCATCAGAAGCACTTTCTCTAGACTAAATTCCAGCTCGCGCTGTATGATCATCCAGGAAGAGCTATTAGTTCTTTTATTTCTCTGTGTTTGACAGACATAGAGTTAGCATACAGGAGCATAATAGGGAGACCTCTCCTCCCACAAACTGTCCTCCTTTACTTTCCTCCTGCACTGAGCCATGCAGCACAGCTCAGCACGCAAAGAGGCAGAGAATAGACAACATGCATTAGAGAGGAGATTAGAAAATTGGAAAGAAGCTACATTTTCCATTCGCAGATAACCTTTTATCCACACAGATTATCCAGGATGTACATTACATATAATATTTTTCAATCCTCACTCAGAAATATTTAGGATTTCATAGTGTTTGCAGTGTTACTTGGATTGCTGTTAATCTTAACAATATAAATAGAGTTAAGCAAATATTAATGAGCTATACCTTTGTTATGGTATACATTTCAGCAATGTATTTGTTCATAGCATTACAGCTCTTAATTATGCCTTAGATCAAGTAGTCTGGACTTACTAGCAGCAGCTAGTAAATGGAACTCAATGAAAAGTTAACTTTAGAATTGAGTGAGGCAACTATGTTTTGCCTGAACTAATTTGCCAAGTTAAATGTAATTGAGCAACGGGAACATTTCCTACATCTAATATTCTAAGGAGAATTACAAATGCAAACTACCTGAAAGGGCTATTCGATACTTGACACAACAGTATAATTCAATTCTTTTTATTTTCCTTAACACAGTACGCTTCATAAAGTGAACTAATTTGAGCTCTAGATTTATCAACTGTCTTGTATTGCATTCTACATGAAAGCTATTGTTGTTAGCTGAGTAAGATTTTCCTGTTGCTGGAATGTACTCATGTACTAAACTGGTTTTAAGGTGTTTTCATTAGCACGTTTGATAGGTACTGGCTTTGATCTCAAATATCTACAGCAGAAGTTCTTTGGAACACCGTGCCTCAGAAGATACATTACAGACTAAAGCAGAACACCTAAGTGTCAGCTGCAAAGGAAAAAAAGGAAATCATGCAATGGGGTACATGCTCAAAAAATACAATACTGCCTGAGCTATCTGATCCATTTCACCATTATTACGATTAAGTGAGTTAGGACAGTTTTAAAGCCATGTGCGTACTTTTGAGATACACAGCTGTAAGATATAACCAACTAAAGATGGAACAAAAGATCCTAGTTCTCCAAATACATACAGTGCATGTCTCAACTGAAGTATGAGTCTCTACTGGTTGTATAAATCTCAAATCTGAGTTCAGCTAAACAGTGGAATATCTGGATCTGGACCTAATCCCTTAGAGCAAGAAATCGGGCAAGGGAAGCAGGAGACCTGTGCAGTTGAGCAGGGGGCTTCTGCTCAAGTGAAAGAAGGAAGTTTACAGTGTGTGGAAGAAAGGACTTGGGAAGATTACAAGACTGCCATCAGAGCATGCAGGGATGAAATGAGGAAAGCCAAGGCCTCCTTGGAATTAAACCTGGCAAGAGACGTCAACGTCAACAGGAAGGGTTTCTTCAAGTATATTGGAGGCAAAAGGAAAACTAGAGAAAATGATGCTGTTAAATAAGACAGGTGCCATGGTGACAGAAGATGCAGAGACACTGGAGAAGGCTGAATGCCTTCTTTGGTTCAGTCTTTACTACTCAGGCAAGCCCTCAGGGATCCCACGGTAACACGTGGAGGTAACACAAAGGAAGACTACTCCTTGGTTGAGGAGGATCAAGTTAGAGATCAATTAAGTAAACTGGACATCCACATGTCACAGAATGACAGAATGACAGAATGATAGGGGCTTGGAAGGGACCTCTGGAGATCATCTAGTCCAACGTCCCTGCCAGAGCATGTCCACCTACAGCAATTTGCACAGGAATGTGTCTAGGTGGTTCATGATGGAATGCAATCGTGGGTGCTGAGGGAGCTGGCAGAAGTCATTGCTGGGCCACTCTCCATGAAAGGTCCTGGAGAACAGGTTTGGTGCCAGAGGACTGGAGGAAAGCCAATGTCACTCCAGTCTTCAAAAAGGGAAAGAAGGAAGACCCAGGAAACCACAGGCCAGTCAGCCTCACTTCCATTGCTAGAAAGATAATGGAACAGCTCATTCTAGGCATCATCTCAAAGTACATAGAGGAAAATAAGCTATCAGAAGTAGTCAACACTGATTCACTAAGGGGAAATCAAGTCTGATTAACCTAATAGCCTTCTACGATGGCATGACTGGATGGATAGATGAGGTAAGGGTGGTGGATGTTGTCTACCTTGACTTCAGCAAGGCTTTTGACACCATCTTCCACAGCATCCTCATAGGCAAGCTTACAGTTAGATGGACGGTGTGGTGGATGGATTGAAAACTGGCTGAAAGAGAGAGCTCAAAGGGTCATGACTAGTGGCAAAGAGTCCAAATGGAGGTCCATAACAAGTGCTGTTCCCCAGGAGTCACTACTGGGTCCAATTCTGCTCAATATATTCATCAATGATGAAGGGATGGAATGTACCCTCAGCAAGTTTGCAGATGACACAAAGCTGGGAGGGGTGGCTGACACCCCGGAAGGCTGTGACGCCAAACAGTGAGACCTGGACAGGCTGGAGAGTTGGGTGGAGAGAAACGTGATGAAATTCAACAAGGGCAAGTGTAGGGTGCTGCACCTGGGGAGAAGTAAGGGGCTGATCTGCTGGAGAGCATCTCTGTGGAAAAAGATCCTGGTGTGGAAAAAGGTCCTGGTGGACAACAGGATGAACATGAGCCAGCAATGTGCCCTTGTGGCCAAGAAGGCCAATGGCATCCTGGGACGCATCAAGAAGAGTATGGCCAGCAGGTCAAGGGAGGTCATCCTCCTGCTGTACTCTGCCCTGGTGAGGCCTGATCTGGAGCACTGTGTGCTATCCTCAAGAAGAAGGAATGGGGTAGACCACCAGGAACATAATTTATTTTTACTGTTTTCAAAACCCTTACTGGTGTAATAAAATCCCTGGTTTAAAATACCTGTGTAAATGCACACACTTCAGTTAAGCTTTTTTACAGTCCATGATGGCCCAAAGCTCTCAGGAGCTTCATTCGCTGATACAAGCAGCTAATTTGACCTAATGTTATCACAAAGAGGAATTTGACATGAACTAGTGAGTATTGTAAAAGTTGTTGGCATTTTATAAACACATCCTATATATTGTCATTCCAGGGTTGTTTTGTTTTGAAAAAAGGTCTCGCTTCTTATAATCGCTCCAGCTGATTGTACTTTCACAATGGCCTTTCTTTAAAATAGCACAACCAAATGTTAGAGAAGGAAAAAAGTTCTCTTTTCTAAAATTTCTCTTTGCCATAAATAAAGCCCCCATAAGAACTTTCTGATCAGAAATTATATGCATAAAATGCATTCTTCATAGCCAGAAGACTGTATATAATTCTCTAATTGCATTTTTGCACTGCTTCAGAACATGACAGGTGTATGCAGGAGTTATATTCAGCAAAAGTCCTACATGCTGCTTGGGCTTAGTTCAAAAGTTTTTCTTTTTTATTTACTTTGAGAATAGGAACTTTTTGGACTCATTCAATATTTCTTGTGCAAATAAGCCTGTCTGAGGCAGGTACACCCCTCCACACTGAGCTATATACAATGAAGAATTCACACACGTAACAGAACTTGCCAACTATCAGTTCAGCCAAGATTTTAGCACTGTTTGTACAAATGAATACTGAGTGTCAGCATTAGATAAAGCACTTAAGAGATTATTGTGGAGGATAGTCTTTCACAATGCTGAAAGCAGACAGATTAAAAGACTGAGTATATCTTTCAAACTCAACCACTGTGTAACTATGCTTTATCCATTGTACACTCTCCTTATGCATTTTCTTTTTACAGCTTTTCCTCTTGTGCAGCAGACAGAAAAAGCTTTGAAAAGAAGAATCAAGCTGAGGCCAAAGATGGTTGAGCTTTGAAAGACGAGAAGATTTTGGTTCCAATGGGGATAATTTCAAAATTGCCTCTAATGGACCTACAATTTCAGAATTTAATACCTAAGACATTGGAAACCCATGAACCTAAATTTGAACTTCAAAGTGGGGTTTGAATCTGTGCTGGAAGGTTTTTTGAAAACAGAATCTACCTGGCCTCCTACTTTTTAACCACTAACATTGTCAGAATTGCTTTTTTAGTGATCTTTAGGAAATTATTCCTTCAATAAAATGGTACATTCTATGCACTAGTAGCCCAAGTCTTAATTAAGCTGATTACTGCTCACTTTGTCACTCGATTTCAGCACCTAACTGGGAAAATCACAATCGCTTTGTCACTGAGACAGGGTTTATTTCTGAAAGGCTAGCAAGGGTTTCATACCCAACAGACCAAATTTCAGAAGATTACAGAGAGAAACCTCAGATTGTGTATAAAGACAAGACAGCTAACAAGCTTTGTAAGCCTTTCATGCTGTGCTTGAAGTCTTTGTTAGGCAAGAGGACAAGAAAATGGGACCCCAACCACAGACGATTATATGGTCATGCAACACAATCACCAGATTTACAGACTGAAGGCTTGCAGCAGCCTTGTGCTTCTTATTTGACTGTTGATACCAGTGCCATTTTTAAACATGAGCTGTGAAAAATTGCTTAATGGCAGATTTATTTAATTTATTCTTACACAGCTTGCAATTGTAAAGGAATAGCAGCAGGCCTGAAGTCAGAAGGGTGAGTTATATTGCCTGCTTTTTATGTATTTTGTATATCTTTTTCTGGGTAGAGAGCCGTGGTATTTCTCGTGGTTCAGCCTTGTTACACTCTCCACTGAATGGAGGAGCCTATATTCAGATATCCTAAGAATAAGGCATGCTGTGCACTTTCATCATAACTCCATCTTTGATGCAAGGTATCTATACACTTTGGCTTTCAATTCTATTAAAGTTTATAAAACAACTCTCTATAACATCCCCTCACAGTGGGAAGAAAATTACTGAGCTTGGTAGAGCAGTTTTCGGGAGATGGTGTGCACACTTAAACCAGCTGTGCTGAGCAGAGCGTCTCATACGTTTGCAGCTCTTGACCATTTCAAGGGTGCTCATGGGCTGCAGTACCACTATTTTCCATTTTCACTGAAGTAATTGACACAAGAATAGATTCACATTTTGCCACTTACTGTTCTCACAGCCTTTGTCTGAAAAATAAAGGTTTAAGAGTACAGTATCTCATTTGTCAGGAAATTGGTAGAAAAGCCAAAAGGTACTTTCAGCTTTTCCCATATTCTGTAGATTGATTCTCATCAGTTTTGATTATTTTTTTCTTTTAAAGGCTACAAAGAGAAGAGAAATGGTAATCAGAAGGAAATAAAGATTTCATATCCCCAAACATCTTGCACATGAATGTATTACAGTAGTCACGACCACAGAGATTGTTCTGGTAGACAGTGGGGAAAAAAGAACAACAGTATCACTGTCATGTCTAACAATTTCCTCCCTAATAGGCTTCCTTAGGAATAGTCTCTTCACCAAAATAAAATCCATCCTCTGTTATCAAGGAACCTCACTCTAAAACCACACTTTACATTTGACATTTTATATGCTGTCAAGCCAAAATAGGGACGTACTCTGTTAACTTTATGAATCAGTAATAAAATCAAGACCATGGTACAATTAACTAACATTCAAAATTAATAGCTAGTCTATTTTTAAGCAATTTATGCTATACTAATTCAAGAAAAAATAGTACCTGAAATTAATTCAGATTCTATGTCCTGAATGAACCAAATTGTTGGAAGAGCAGAGGAAGGCAAGTTGCTCGTGAACTGAGACGACACTGACAAACTTAAGCCAAAATAAATTAGAGGCATTCATTCATACAGAAGAGGGATTTAGAATGGAAAGATGGGCATGGCCTTTGGGCATGGCCACTCTAACAAGCAGAGCTCAATATGACACTGATGGGACCAAATTCTAACAGCGCACATTAGCATTAGCCAAAATTAAAACCTCTATAGGATAGTCTGATTAGCCAGCGGGCTCACTTACGTATTTGCATTTTAATTGCATTACAGGAATTGTTGCTGACTGGCATGAAACGTTTGCTCTTGTGGATTGCCAGGGTGAAAGTGCAAGAAACTGGCAAAACTTTTGTTTCTCCTTTTATCTAAAAGGCCCGTCAGGGTCCCTAATTACATAAAGTTCCCATTTCACAGGAGCAGATTTAAAAATCCTGCACCAGTTTACCAGAAATCCACAAAACTGACTGCATCTCTCTTCACCTTCTCTCATCATTCCCATTACTTGTCTCTTACTGTAGATATTTTTGTTTTCTTTCTTCACGATCTTTCAGAATAATCAAGAGGAGCTTCCAAATACTTGCTTTCAAAGTAACCTTGAGGAGAAAAAAAAATCACTGGCATTTTATATGGACAAACACACTTTTAAAACTTGCTACAATGATTTCCATTGAACTTACTGAATCCACCATCTCTCATGTGAATGACTCATTGTTTCTCATCACTTCCATCAGTGAAAATGATTTCCAATATTTTTCAGAAAAAAATACAATGTCAGTAAGGCACAGTCAAACACAATGGCTGTGAATAACTCAATAGACTGAATTACTCTTGCAAAATTCTCTTTGCTCTGCAAAAAGAGTCATTGCGGCATCAATTAGTTCAGCAAACATTTCATTTAAAGTAAAGAAATGGAAGAATAATTAATTTCTTTGGAGTATGATGGCAGCATAATGCAACCAGAAAGGGAGAAATGGTCTGGAATCCTCATTTACATAAGAAATTGTATCAGGTGAACTTTTATTAGATCTGATCCTGTAAGAGCTATCACTACATGAATTCATAATCCTTGTGAGAAAATCCTCATTTGAATAAAGGCTATTTCTAACAAATTATTGCACTGGGCTCACTACCTAGAAAGGGTCAGTGAGAACCGAAATGATAAATACGATAAACAAGCGACAAGTACTCAGCCTCAGTGAACTGCCCAATGTAGCTATATTACACGTTGATTTGCTGTGAAGGAAATATCTAAATGCTAACATGTTTATCTAAGACTGTGTATTTTAAGTAGGTTTTGTTTTTTCATTTTGTACAAAGTTACCCTTAGTATTATGACTGTATTATATTGAAGATTAGGTGTGTATAGTCATGTATTTCTAGTTCTTAGAGGTGTCACAGGACTCTCAAGCAATGATTTTTATTAGAAGCATTTATATACAGCTTTCAAAAAAATTTAAGTAGGCAAGATGATGGTGGCAACAAATAGACGTGCAAGATTGGCATTGCCAATCTTTAGCATATGAAAGGAATAGCACAGAGATACAGAAAGAAACAAAGAGAGGTAAAGTGGGAAAAAAAATAAGGGGAAATCATGAGTTCAAGAGAGTAAGTTCAAGAGGTATGAAAGCAAAAGATTCAAGGATGCAAGATGGGAATCTTTATTTTACTGGCAAACGAGCGTCTGGTAACAGTACAATGAAAACACTTGGTGAAGAATCCCTTTATTTCTGAGATTGCAAATATACATACCTTTTTGCAATTGTTTCCTTGGTTTTTTAGCATGTTGCAACATGCAGAGATATTTCTTCTGTGACTTCAGTACAACCAGTAGCCTTCCAATTAATTATTTTCTCTTTGCAACAATAGCATTGTTCAGTGACTGTGACAACAACTTCAGCTGAAAACAGTTCTCCGTACACTGACAAATCCAAAAGGTCATTGTCAATAAAGGATGAAACCAACTAACACTGATTTGTTTCTCCAAGAGCTTGGTGTTACAACATCAAAGGTCTTCCTAATAAATGTGCCAACTTTTGAGAAAAATAATTTTCCATTCTTTAAAGCAATCGTGTGTTATGAACTTACCTTCTTCCTAATCAGCCTATAGTATATTTTACAATGAATCATAGTCATTAATGAGTATTTCTCCAAAAACACGTTAAAACTTTGAGCATGTGTTTATAATATAGGACATAGAGATAGATAAATACAAATAATATTTGCTCTTGCATTTAATTTTTAGAATTCAGAGCATTTGGTAGTAGAAAACATCATCAGTGCTGAGGACCTTTCTTCTTGCTTTGCAGCTTGAGGGATGTTTTCATCCTCTGTTTCAGTCTGAGAAATTGTGCATAAAATCTTTTCTCCTTTGGCTTTCTTGAGGGGAAGGAAAGAGTTAAGAAAGTTTTACTTCTAGAGGAATAAACATACCTTTCTACCATACTTCCAGCATTGAACAGCCATAGTAAGATGAATCTTAGTTTTATGGAGATACAGTATTATATTCCCTCTATTGATGATTCAGTCTCCTGTCTATAGATTGTGATGGCATTTACCTCTAATGTCTAGTTCAACTGTACAACTGTCTAAACTAGCTCATATCACTAATGATCTTCCACCCCATCCTGAGATTTTATACATACTTAAGCAGAAATCCAGATATTATTTGTCTAAGAGTATTTCTATATATTATATATTTACTCTTTGCTATGTGTCCTTTTTAGCATTCAAATGACACCCTAAGTGGCATATCAGTTTTACTGTATATTCATCCACAACAATTTTCTGACTTGTAGCCATGAGCCATTAATGGACTCAGGCACCATTCCTAAAAGTACTTCCTGCAGGCAGCTTTTTACAACATCACAGAAACGACAGAAAAATCAAAACGTTATTACACTTTTGAAAAGATGCTGCTATTAAAACAAATAGCCCATCAAAACAGTGACAAATCTCACAGTTCAAATGTCTGTGTATGCTAGACCTGAACACAATAATTGTCACATTAAGCTCATGCCTAGGATACCCAGGGACAGTTTTAGGGTTAATAGATGAGAAATAAACTAATTTAAAAGTCAGACTGATCAGAAATATTCCATTGCCTAAAACTGAGGTTCTGAAAAATTATAATGGAAAAATCTCTTTCTACAGAAAAATGAACACTGATCTGAAAAGCTGAAATTGCCAAAATAGTATGCTTTCTTGAATAGCTATTACAAATGATTGTTAGGATTCCTCAGAAAACTTAGGAAAGTTTGTATAAATACTCTGATTTGCTCTCTCAATAAAAGAGATGATTTACTGGCAATCTGATATACACACATACATATTTATACACACACACACTGTATATGTATGTATATCTTATAACTTCTTGAACTAAAAGGTAGGGCTTTGAAGTCTACACTCATATGAACCAGCACTGTGATTCCAGTTAGTTGAATGTCATAGGCACAAACCCACTGTCTGACTGCAGTTTCCGTTAATAAAACTGTTCCCACTGCAGACGCCAGAGTGAACAGAGTGCTCAGAGCTGTTAATAAATACACTGAATTAGAAAATGTCTCTATATGAACAATGTATCTGAGCTAGCCAGATTAGAGGATTATGTTTCCCACTGCAGCAGTTCGTATTATGGTGACACGGAAATGTCAAGGATAACAGAAGATACTGCTGAGGCATTTGAAAAACTGAAATTAAAAACTATGACTTAAAAATGAAATAATAGAAAGATTCTCAAAACAAATTAAGCAAGACATTGCAGAGGTAAATAAACTCTGAATAGAAATTATTCAACTGAACTGAAAAAAGTAATTAAAAAGTCAGGTCTCATGCCATTCTGTGTGACACACCAAAAGGAGGGAATCCACTTTCTAACCTGTAGAAAGGGGCATTTAAGATAGATTTCATCAATTTACCATTTTGTAATTCAAAGCTTTTGATAAGTATACTTGCATCTAGGGGAAGTTACAGAATGTCTCTTTGGGAGAGAAATAGTTATACATCTTGCACTCAAAAGATTGGATGGGGAGGTAAACTTGAAAAGAAGATACTCATGTAAAAAAAGCCCAATTGCCTAGATACAGAAATATCTTACTCTGAAAGCTTATCTCATTTGCTATAAATATGTTCTTTTTCACTTTCCTTGTGGTTACCAGAAAACCAGTATTTGCAATTATTTTTAGTTATAACTGTGCAATAAATTACACATTTAATAACTGCACCAGCAATAGAGAAGCCAAAACTGCAAGTTTGGCATTTTACTGCTGCCAGCCACAAAAATTCAAAACATGCAGAAAGAGGAATACAATTACAATGAAAAACAAAAAGCAAAAACAAAACCAAAAACCAAGCAAGCAAACTGAAGACAGAGCTCTGTCATTACTCATTGTTAACTCTTTAATCCTATTGCATATTCTCACTAGTGCCCTGGAGGATTCATCTTGTTTCCTGTTGTCTTTCCTCTGTGCCTCCGTCTTCTGGTTGACTAACTCTCAACAATAATCTCTTCCCCTTAAATTCTGTTTCACCTTACATCTTCTCTTGCTTTATTTTATACTCCACCATCTCCAACTGCATCAACTTCCTGCGTGTATAAGCTACCTGAGTGATAACTCCTACCTTCCATTTCCCTTCCAAACTTAGTGTTTATCTCATTTTTTTTTCAAGAGGTTACACTGACTGCCTAGATCTTTTCTACTGCTGCAGACAGTGCTTTTGCTACCAACACGCTTTACCCTCTGCTGGAGCACAGGCTCTGCACCGCTCCCTCCCAGTGCCTGAGCCGAATGCGGGCACTATGAGCTGCCCCTTTCCCCTCTGAAACACCTCCCTTCCTGTGAGCTATGGAAAGGAAAACAAATCCCACCAAAGACAGGATTTTTTCAACCTCAAGTCAAACTGAGAAATCTGTTTCTCAGACCATAAGATAGAAAGTAATTTAGTCGAGAGTCACAGCTGTTACACTTTTTCTACACTAGACAATAACTGGTTGGTTTTTTTTAAGGTTGGAAGCACAGATTATGACAGTGGTCTGTGTTACATTTGATACACAATGGAGGGGAAGAAATCATTCATTTGCCCTGCATTAACTAGATGATGACTTTAATATAATGTTGGAATTAGAAAACATAAGAAAAACTACAAAAATTACTAGAACCTTACATTTAAAAAAAAATCAGTCTAGCCCACAATTTCTGAAAACTTCTTTGGTTGAAAAAAACAAAAGGATTTACTATATTTTTCTTAAGTTGCTTATAGAGTATAAACAAGATAACTGATATCTTTGCACCACCATAGCCTACTCTGAATTTAGTAAGTATTTGCTTTCAGTTTTCTTAGAGCTGCTATTTCAACAGTTTCATTTGCATTATTGAAACTAATTATTTTTATAAACATTATGCTTGTATGATTATTAGACAGTCCATAAGTAATACAAAAGCCTACAAACTCTGTAACATGTTACATAAACTATTACTGTGCTATTTAAAAAAATTATTTATGGCATTTCTTTAATTTTATTTCAGACTTCTGACAGAAACAGCTTCTCTGACTCATCTGTCTCCCCAGTCTCCTATTGTTGCTCTTTTAACTATGACTCATATAGTATCATTCTTTTACTTTAAAACACAATTTTGCTATGTTAATTCCACATACACGAGAACCATTACATTCTTTTCTCTCTTTTATGACTTTGCATAGTCACAAGGTAGTACCATAATATCACAATTCTGTCTTTTGCCTTTTTTATCGCCTCATTGCAATGTAACATACTTTTAATAGCCTTCCTAGTCTTTTGGGACCAAATGATATGGTAGTATTTCCCAGTGAATTTTAACCAAGTAACAGGTTTTCTTCTTTGTTTTTTTGATCTGTTACAAAGGTCTAATTTCTATTTTACTCAAAAAATCTCGTTTGTGAAATGGCAACAGGGAGATCCATTTAGTCACATCTAACACTGCAGGCAGGTTGTTCCTTTGCACTCCATTTCTAGCAACGGGACAGTCCCAAGCTGCTACTATCCCATGTAGCACCCTCCAATAAACCTGTCTTGAGTTTAGAGAGAGTTTGCATGTTTTTCTTGAATAGGGGGAGCTGCCACCTTGCTCTGAACAGGCTACGTGCAGTGGTTATAAGATAACTCTCTGTATAGCAACATGAAAATTTAGGAAAAAAACCCCAAGAATTAACCTAAGAGTACATTTTTCTGGATTAGCAGTTACTCAGCCCAAACCATACCACAGCAGATCTTCCTGTAGCCCACCAAACTCTGTATAGAAGAATAATGGAATAATTATATCATAACCGTGGTTGCTAGGTTTGATTTCATACTGTCCCACCTTGTTTTATATGTTCGGATGTGTTTTAATTTAGGTAGTTAGATGTATTTTGTCACAGTTGTGCTGACCCTCAGCAAGTCACCCATTGCAATGAAACAGGTTGGGGTCTCTGTGTGTTAGAACTTCGCATTAACCCATAAATTGAACTGCTTTCTTTTATTCTGTCAAACTGAGTATTTTGTTCCATTGTAAAACTTTGTTTTAGAACTTCTAGCAGACATGGCCATTTGCTGTGGGATTTTTGTAGCAGCCTGTTTAGATCTCCCTTTCCTCACTTGTAGCCTGGTGCATCAGTGCTGTATTTTAAGTCTTGTAGATGGAGAGTCACAGCTGGGGATGTGAGCTCTATGGGACAGATGCCTCTTGGCCTTACTCAGCAAAATTACCTCTGACTTCAATGAGATTTTTTCTCAGTTAATTAGTGTAAAATGCAACTTCTATTTCACTGCAGTTTCCATTAGGGCCCTGAATACACAGGCACTTACACATGTACTCAATTTTATGCATATGGGCTCTGATTTAGTAAGGTAATTAAGGACATGATCAACTTAAAACATACGAGTGTTGTTAGTGAATTCAATGGAACAATTCAAGCACATAACATTAGGTGAATACATGAGTGTTTCCACGGTTGAAGTTGATTTTCTTTTTGCAGGTAACAGACCCAGCCAAGATAGGCTTTTAGAACCCTTTCTCCGATTGTGCCGCTACAACTCATAGACAAAGCATGAAGGAAATCTGTGACTTGGCAGGTAAAGACTGAAAACAAGTCAGCAGCTTTATTTTTAAGTGAATTAAAACTGTCTGAAATATATCAAATCGATCATAGAAATAGTAGAACATACTCCTATAAAGAGAGTTATACTTGTCTGTTCCTAGTCATTGCTCATAAGTCAAACATCAAACTGTTTGTCCTTAAAAACATTTGACAGGGGCAGGAGAGAGCTATCTATCCAAAACTCATATCTTCTACATTTTTCTTAGTTTGCTGCTAGAGATTTCTTGAACTCAGTTGGACAACTAGCTTTGAAGGCTCATAGACAAAATTCTGTCCCTGCAAGCAGTACAGGGTAGAGGAATATTAATGGGAGTAGAGGATACAGCTTTTGCAAGCCATCCTTCCTAAGGAAAGCTTGTTTGAAAGACTGGGAGGAGCAAGCTCAAATCACTCCTATGCAATTAAACAAGAACCATGAGTACTTCTTACCACATTCAGTGCCATAAGGATGTGGTGGCCATGTCCTTCAACCTGCAAATCTGCTGTCTGTCACTTCACCTGCCCACATAAGATCTCCAGTCGAGGAGTCATTTGAAATACCTCCAGATATTGTATTGTACAAGCACGTGGCAGTTTACAGAAAAAAGTTGCCTTTACTGCAAGTTCATCTAGCCAGAGTAGGGCACAACAGAACCCTGTCCTTTATATCAAAACTATTTATTTTATGCATACTTTTTAAACAGTATTTTTCTCTCTCACCACACATGCACTGTTAATATAACATCCCGCTTGTATTATGCCGGTCTACAGACAACTTTGCATGAGTTTGTGTGAGCTAGGCTACCTGTGAGTTATGCTGGATACCCACTGATAGAAACTATCTGAGTGCAGGTAATTTTGCACATTTTAGTCCTTGGACTGCCCCTAGAGATACCCTTCTACCATTGCTCTCCTATTCAATCTTTCGGGGATATGGTATAAATATATCATTGTGTTCCTCATCTGAAAAGATTCCAGCTAGAAAATCTTTCAATCAAAAACACTTATTTTGCCAGCATGATGTCATCTCAGAATGACATCTAGTTACAGTCTAAGGTTTTAGATACAGGGAATAAGGGATAAATGCTCTAGGCTTAGAAAAAGAACCCTAAAAGATAAATCCAGCCATAGAAGGAATGAGCATAGGGAGATTGTCAGAAACGCACAAGCAGTATATTAACCTTTAGCATAGTCATCACCTCTATGGCTGACACCAGGATGCATCTGAGAAAACAGGGACCTACCTAGGATTTTTGTGAAAGCCTGGTGACCAGACTTCGTCCTCACAACCCTGTAGGATCCCTGACATGGATGTATGCCATTTAGAACAACATTTAAGCTGTTTTAACAGCAGAATCCAAGTGTCACACAGTGACTTCTGGAATTGGGAAAATAATGTGCAATGCAATACTTTTAGGGCAAGAATATCTGTTCAGCTCCACTTTTGATTTTCCTTTTGTCTCAATTCTTTTGAAGCTGTATATAAATACACCACTGGAAACTGTGTTATTACTGCCCAATCGTTGTGAGTGACCACATGAGTCATGGACATTTCCTCAGCCTGTCTGGAAAGGAGAAAAATTTTCTGCTTTTCTTTCTGTTCCCAAGTCTCTGACACACTCTTCCAATTAATGCCCTGTTCATGAGCTGTTACCAAGTAAATCTGGTCAGATGCCATGTCAGCAGAGTTTCACAGACTCTAAGAAATTTACTTCTCATTATCTGGCATGAGAGCACTATGTCAATGGAATTACACTAATTTCAAAAAAGAATCAACCTCCAAGTAGAAGTAGTTACAGAAAGCCTAGGAGGCATAAAAATAGGTAAAGGTAATAGGACATTCACTACATGTCACTTACATGAGTATAATTTGTAATAAGCTACTTTTAAAACCAATTTCAACAAGGACGAAAATACAATGAAAAAAAAAGTCAACCTATTCATGCAATTAATCATCAACCTAGAGAGAGCACCTCTTCCCAGGCAAGGGTGTTGGAGCAAAACTACTGGAATCACTCAGCAAGCAATTAGACAATCCATTGGGGAATGATGCACTACAAAGGTAATGAGCCACCTAGTTCTTACAATCATAATGAGATTCTCCTGCTGTTCTTACAGAAAGGCTCTGGGGAATGCATTATCCAGCAGGCATACCACACCAAAACTTGAAATACACTCTGCAGAAGGCTAGATGGCCTTTGGATACCATGGGTCCCTAACATATAAAATATATCATCTGTATTTAGAAACCACACATTCCATTATGGGCATTATTTAAAGTTCTGCTTGACTTATTAGAGACTTAGGTATATACTAAATGCCTTTCTTCACAGTGCTACTCTTCTGAGCTGAAGAAAAGCAGTGATCACAATAAAAAAATGTTTCAGATCACCAAATAGATTATCTGTGAGCTGCACAGGAGACATCTATGTTCCCACTATACTTGCCCCAAATATCCACCACAGAAGGGGTCTAGGAGAGAGGAAATGTTAAGCTCTGGACCCCTTGGGAGGAATCTTACTTGACTCACCTAACAGTTCTATTAATCTGAATTTGGGAAATGCTAGAGCCTAGATAGGTGAGAAGAAAGAAAGGGTGAGGTGCCTTAAGGTGATGCTCAAAGAGGACACAGCCACAGAAGGACAGTGTAGCCTGATAGTATGTTTGCTT
The DNA here is from genome assembly GCA_004320125.1 of Scolopax mira. Lineage (NCBI taxonomy): Eukaryota > Metazoa > Chordata > Aves > Charadriiformes > Scolopacidae > Scolopax > Scolopax mira. Next base: position 34,964 of record BJBW01018685.1, on the reverse strand, counting down.
ATCACTAGCCTAGCTCATCCCCTCCCCAGGCAACGCAAATAACACTGTTATAAGACACTTTCTGCTAAGTCAGAGTGTAAGTGATTTATTCCACCACTGAATTTGTTTTCCTGTGTTCAGCAGAAACAACCACATATGGCAAGTGATTTATTGTAATAGATGTGAATTTGAAGAATGTACCTTCAAACGTTGGGATCTGTTATAAACAGGCATCAGTACCTAAAGGACAAGATGTTAGTGAAGGGCATCTATTTTTATGTAGGGCATAAATCAAAATCTATTGACAGGAAGGAATTTTGGATCTGTCTTTGCCTGTGTGGCAACTATAATTGGTTAATCATCACTAAAACTTTCATGGCTTCAGGATATGACTACAGTACTTTATCTATTATTTAGACACTTGGTGAGGAAAAATACTGCATTACTTTTTAAATGACATTATAACTACAACGTAAGTATGCATAATATTCATATTTTAAATAAACAAAAAAAGGCATTGTAAAGGTATACCAAAATCACATGTACAAAGATAATATGTGAGCAAATGAGGGAGTAAAAAGATCATTTGTAGTTGCTGCTTCATACAATTTTACATGAAATAAGTATACATTTTCTACAAATAGCACCTGTCATGAGGGACAAAAAGGAAAGGAAGTTAATTTTATTTCTGAACTTTCTGAACATCTGCCATTCACTGATGTTGTGTATAGCTCAGCAGGTTTTGGTTCAGTCTAAATAGAAATATTTATGTACTTTACTGCATGCCAATATCTTTTTGCAGTAATTGTAGCACTGCTGAAGTCATCCAAGTTACGATACGAGAAAACTTGTTCTATGTCTCCAAGTCATTTCAGTATAACACAGGTCTCTATTTTATTTCTAATGGTACAAGTGCATCTCAGTACCTATTGCAAGAAACCCATTTTCTTGCCTAAAAATCAGCTGCATCAGCACTGGTCTGCTGTACTTAGAGAGAAGGAAGGGCTGAAGACTGATTGTCTCTAAGGGAGCAAGAAGAGTTCCCCAAGAGGGAAGAAATCCACAGTTTCTGTTATAGGTGGGAATATGTAGCACTACTCACCTTTACTTATTAGATTTTGTTTCCTTCAGACATTTCAGAGACACATTCAGATCTAGTGGAGAGTGGAATTTGGATTTCAGTAATTTAACAGTCTGACCCAGATTAATTTTTGTGAATGTGACCCATTGCCTTCAGTCAGCACATGTGGGCATATGAAAATTTATGCAAAACAATCATGCAAGATTCAAACTTGACATTTGGTTATTTCACAGCTGTCAATAAAAAGTAGGCATTTTCTAACACTAAAAATTGACTTAAAATGAATAAAAATGACTTAGCTTTAAGCTTAAAAAAAAGAATTTATTATTTAGGCATTGCTTAAAAAAAGCCTCATGTTTGACACATGATTAGCTGCTGTAAGAAGCAAGTTCTTGTACATATACATTATTATACATTATTTGTAGGTTGTCTTATTTTTTTAAACCTTTAGTTGACAGGAGACTGCCTGAGAAAAAGAAATGCTCACCACCGTAAGCCAACAGGAAGTCAAAGCTCTCATTCTCATTATTGTCAAATGCAGTGAAAAAGTAAACCCCCTACAAAGTGACTTTTTGGTAGAGGGTTGTGCCAGACTCCTGACTGCAGCACACAGGCTCACACAGTTATTTTCTATGACTTGCCAAAGTCAGATTTGAAATAGAATGGAAGAACAGTTCAAGGAAATGAAAGCATAATTGTTCTGTCAATTATATTTCTGACTCTGGCAATCACATGCACATTGTGAGAAGAAAGTTCTTCAGTCTGTTTCATTATTTTTCTGTTTTGTTTTCTTCCTGGGAAGGAATAATGATGTCTCATTTGCATAATTCACTATAAGGAAGAAAACCCCATTTTTAATAGGAAACAGTAAATTCTGAATTAGTTGACTTCATAAACACTCACCAGTGGTTGCTGCAGGATGAGGAAGAAGGAGGTCTTGAAGACTATTTGGCAGAGGACTGCATATGAGATCATCAAACGTTATTCTCCACGGAAGTCTGCATCTATGATAGTGACATAATGCTCTCAGGATAACCCAGCACTTAACTCCAACATTTCATAAAAATGATCCATGCATTTCAAATGAATAATGAGGCTTGATTTAAGGAAGAACAAAGCTCAAAAAAAAGAAAAAATGGAGTGCTTATTGAAGCATTATTTTGAGCGCTGTTTTCCTTCACTGAAAGTTAGGGTCAAGTAAAGCAATACAAAGTTTCTTTGAAACAGAATAGATTCCTTTTCCATCATCACCCCTTTCCAAGGAAAATCTGGTTTTTTGCTGTTTAAAAAAAAAAAAAATATGATTTGATCAGTTTCAATTCTGCAAAACAGAAACAACTTTGAAGTGTTTATCAGCTAGCTCTAACTCCATGCAGATGTTAGAAGACACAATCAAAACAGTTAACAGCAGCTTTCTTTAAGAGGAAAAACAAGATTTTGGTGATGACTAAACTGCCTTGGATTAGCAGAAATTAAGGAAAACCCACAAGCACAATGGAATTCCCTTTTTTCCTTGGCTTTTTACACCCATTTCTATCATACTGAAATATCTTTTTAAGATGCCCCATCCATGGAGGTATTCAATACCAGGCTGGATGAGGCTTTGAGCAACCTGGTCTGGTGGGAGGTGTCCCTGCCCATGCAGAGGGTTTGGAACTATATGATCTTTAAGGTCCCTTCCAATTCTAACCATTCTATGATTCATGATCTAAATGTCCACTAGTTCAGATACTCTAAAACAGTAATATGATGACATGGTTTAGGCTGAATTGGCCTATTAGGGGTGACAGATGCTCTCCTTCCACTTCTTGCTCACAGGAGAAGAGAAGGAGTGATAAAGAGATTTATGAGCTTAGAAGGAACTAAACTACTTTAATGAAATTTGAATAATAAAATTAAAAAGAAATAATGAAATAGATATAATATATACAAAACCGTATCAAGCTCCCAGGATTACACCACCAGCAGGCACTTGGGAAGTCCCAGACTGGACTCAGTGATGAATGGGAATTGGATTCCAGCTCTGGATTCAGGAATGCATGGATTGGGATAAAAGGCACATGAACAGACAGGGTCCTCTTTAGTCATTAAGCATTGGAAAGATCCCTCAGCTTTTATACTAAGCATGGAGCAGATGGGATGGAATACTCTCTGGGTCAGGTTTGGGTCACCTCTCCTGTCCACTCCTCCCTGCAGGTTGGAATTCCTCTACGCTTTTCCATTTCCAGCCCTCCAATGGGCAAATAACAAAATTAGCTGACCTTGCTAGTATAGCAATAAGTATAATCAAGAGCCTCTCTGCATACTGTTCCATGGCATGAAGTAGAAACATTGGTCTTATCAGTTTAAAAGAAAGCAGTTTTCTTCACAATATACTGTTAATTTCAGAGAATTAGGAGAAGCCTAGCTAAATTACTGAACAGAAAGTTGGTTCTGTTTTACCTCAAACCAGGACATATGATTTAAGACCATAAAGCCCAAAGAAAATTTAATGCTAAGCTCATCAGTGAATTGTTTCAACTGGCAATGAACACAATTTTAAACAAGTAATTCCGAAAATTAGTAGCAGGAATATTAAGTGTATACAATATTGTAAGAACTTCAAGTTCTTAAACTTGGAAGAGCTACTTATTTCTTTCCCCCAGTAGTTGCACATGCCAAGGGCCTCATTTGGATCAACTTCATCTCTATAGCGCATATGCAACATTAGATGCCTCAGCCAGACTGATGAACCACTTGGCTTTATTTAAGTTTCTTAGCCATTTCCCAAAACTTGCTACTTAGTCTTTTGACAACTCTTCTGATTGCTATAAAAACAGGTCATGCCATTTGTTAATACATAACATTTCCTGCTCATTTACAATTTCATACTCTTGGGATTCACAGGTGAGGAGTCTATGTTACAGGTTATGAAGCATTAAAATGGTGGAACCCTCCATGCATGGAGATCACTGTACAGAACTCATGAAAATTTCAGTAGGCAACACTATAGGAAGTCTTACTGTAGTTCAGAGTCATTTTAACTGTCAGTTAAAATCTATTCCCATTGCTAGCTAAGACTGCCAAAAATTTCTGCTTGGACATCCCCTATTCTCATGCTTTCTGGACAAGCATCAAGAATCAAAGCCCCAAGTCTTCCTCATTCTTTACCTTTCCTTACTAAATCAAAATGAAAAACAGCAGTCTTGTTTTTACTAGTCCAAATTCTTATTTGTTTCAAAATGTTTGAATGCAGCAGAGGCTTATCATGAGGCAGTAAAATACCTCTTGGCCACTGCCTTCCATATTTTTTCCTACCTTTTGTAGTTTTAGTTTGTGTCAAATTTCCTAAGCCTGATGTCAGATACAACTACATTTTTATTGCCAACAATGTTTTATGGGTGAGAGGCAGCTCTCTTTTCATTGTTTTTGGCCAATTTCCATCTACCATGGAAAAGGGATATAAATGGGAGAATCCTATATTACTCATGTACCCTTGTTAACAGAATAAACCTCTACTTCATTTTCCTCAAAAACATCACTGTAAACATTCCTTTATCACGTCCTTCCTACTCTTACTGATTAGAAAGAATTTACTGAGATACCTAGCATGTTTATGTCCTCAAAAAACTGTGCACAAAATAACAGTGAGGGAGAAATCCAGAGGGGACAAGGAGAAGCACCACTGAAATGTTTTCCAGCTCACCAGGCTTGTTTAAATTGTTTGCCTTCTCATTGGTTAGGAAAACTTTGCCTGTTGCATGAAAAATCTTAGGGCTCACTTTGACTGTAGCAGCAACTTTCCTAAAGATTTCTTGTTGCTGCTTTATTTTAAATCTTAACAAGTAGCTGAACTCTAATGCCTTTCTCTCCACTAATATAAAACCCACAATTATCTGCCAGTTGGCTTAAGGATTTAAAATTCTTATAAAGGCTTTGCTGTCAACCTTTCACATTACATTTGGGAGTTAAACACACACACACACCAGAACAGCCTTATCACCTTCTGCAATGAAGTCAAATGATACAAATTATTTTCTTGCCATCCTTTTTGCACAAATAAATAGCCTGGAGTTCACAGCTTTGTTCCCAGTTCTCCTTTGACACAGGCAATGCCTGAGACTTACCAGCTGAAAGTCTGCCAGAGCTTTGAACTGCTCCTTTTCCTTCTTCTGGCTTGGTGAGTCACCACTTGCTGTTAAAGGTAAAGAATTACTGAAGAAGTTGTTTTCTTCGAAGCCTAAGAGAAGGGCATGGAAGCAGGAGGGAGCTGTGGGGTTTGGTTTGGTTGGGTTTGGTTTTTCTTTTGTTGTTTTTTGTTTTCTGTTTCTTTGTCTGTTTGTGGTTTTTTAACACACAATAAGAAAATTAATATTTGACCCTTGAATTGATATCTGTGACCTCCCTTGGGCTTCCTGGCATTTTTTGTTTATTTGTCTTTAAATAAAGAGTACCTGTAGCATCAGGTAAGAAAGGGGAGAAGTGACAAAAATTGAATTTTTTCCTAGAAAATCCAATAAACAGGCATTTAGAATGCAGACATTTCTAAGACCAAAAACCAAAACCAAAACCAAAACCTTGTTGAGCACCACTAAATTCACTTTTATGCTGCAAATCCACCATAACAAAACATCTGAGACATGCCAGCAAACTGAACCACAGAGGAGTTTCTGTCAACATGGCCAAGCCTCTGAAAACTAGCCTAGTGACTGTTATTTATCTTTTACATTTTTGACAGACATAAACTAAACTTATTTGGTGCAATATATGCAAATGTGCTATGAAATACTGGTGCCTTTCAGATTTCAAAGCACGTATTTTCTTATGCTGTCTTGCACATAATCTAGCCTCAAATAAAGGCATCAGTAATTTTGACTTGATTACACTATAATTATTCAAATATCTTTAATTTTATACTCTGGGCTAATTTCCATATCCGTTGTTATCATTAAAAGAGATTGTTATAGATAATGTATCTCATGTATTTCCCCTAATTGAAAAATGTCGTTCTTGGACAATAACAGTTATGACAACAACAACAATCCTGTTTAAGGGCTACTTTGGCAATATAGCTGTAATTATCACAAACATAAACTGTGGCAAGCCATCACAATTAATAGCAGAGAAGAATAGAATCAGAGATTCATCGAATTTTCTAGGTTGGGAGGGACCTTCAAGATCATCAAGTGAAACCATCAACCGAAGGACAAGCTGCCAATAGTTATCTTTGTTCTTTTTGCCTAGTTTCTGTGTCTTCACTATGATCCAATAGAGGCAATGTTGGAACTTCGCCAGGGAGCTCACAAATTAAGCTTGTTATTTATAAAACTCTCTAATATCCAGGCTACATCCCAAGTAAATTTAGTGTTGGTGCCTTGTACTGAAGACCCTCCGGAATCAGAACCAACCCCAGCTGGGCCTTCCAGCAGTCGGTGACACCCAGCACAGCCCTGAGTCATGGTGCAGCATCATCTTCTCTATAAAAACGTGTGCTTTCCCCAAATAACCTTTCTTGCTGGATATGGAAAGTGAGGAGGGGTAGAACAATTCACCAGCAAAAGTGCAGATAGGACAACTGAAGACAAGAGTTATTTCTTCCTGGATCTACCCCCAAATTGGAAAGAGAACCAAGAAGGAAAATGTCAGACAAAAAGTGCATGGAAAAGATGAGAGAAGTGTGAGAAAAGTTAAAAAATGGAGACTGGGACATAGAAGAAATAGCAGAAAAGGACACAAGAAAATAAAAGAAGGGGAAAATTAACTGTGAGAGAAAAGGAACCACATGCTGAGAAACAGGAAAACCAAAAGATAGTCAGAGACATAAAAGAGTGCAGATACGTGAATTTCATATTTGCCAAACACCAACACAGCTCTGAGGAAGAGGTTTGGGTGCCACATACTGGAACAAAAGAGAGGATGGAAATACCAAATGAAATGATGAAAATGAGAACACAAAACAGTGTGAATAAAGAGTGGCATTAAGAGATTAAAAGCTCTTCAGGGGAAAGATTGCTTTTTTATTGTGTGCTTTTGCAGACGTCAGTAGAATAGGATTTTTAGCATAACTCTTTTCCCTGAGTACAAATAATTAACAATAACTGTCAAAATAATTCATAAGACTACTGACTTTACAAATTATTTTGTGCCATTCTCAAGGGTAAGTGCTCCTTTCTCTCAACTCACTACCCAAAAATCACCAGCGAACCTAGCTGCTTCCCTTGACAGCTCATCTTATCTTTCTCCTTTCTTTATTTCAGCTTGAATTATGGGCAAATTAATATACTTTCTACCTTATAAGCAGAGCCAAAGAAACCCCATACAGTTAGCTCTGTACTGAAGCTGGCTGCATTTTGTGTTGAATTTGTAATGAACACCCTTCTGCTGGCATTGGCACTGCTTTTTCAAAGCCAAGTATTTTGGATAGGTAAATAACAAATGCTGGATTTGTCAGATCTCTGGAACGTTGGCATTTTACCATGGATATTGCAGTGTCTGATTACCACACTACACTGTTAATATCTCTTTTTAAATGTATGCTCTCAAGAAAATTAGTTTCCCTACAATCACATTTAATCACTAACTTATACTTACAGAATATGGACCATTTCCAGCAGAGCCTACTCGCTTTTCCTTCATACTGATGTTCTTCTCTTCCATTACATAACATTGGGCTGATTTTTTAGCAAAAAAAAAAAAAAATGGCAGAGAATGAAAGTCCAGAGAGTATTATGTGGTCGGGTTGCAGACATGAACCATGCTTTGAGCTGTCTGGATGTGAATCCACTCCAGTCTACAAACACACATCCATGGCTTTCAGCACATGCCAAGAGCCCCACCTTCGTCCATGTTCTATCTATCCAACAGCACTGTATGTTGTAAGAAAAGGGAGAATTGGATAACCTTAGCATTGACATCCTTTTGTTATCCTTCTGTGAGCTCCTTCTAGTTTCTTACTATCTTGAAGAAAATATTCTTCAGGTGCAATCTCAACAAAACCTGAACAAACCCAAACACCAGAGTATATTATCACTTTCTCTTACAGCCCGTTGAAGTAAAATAAGTGGACTAGCAAGGATTTATCTTTCTTTACAGTCATGCCATTACTGTGCATGAGAATGACTATCTTCTCACACCAGTTGTCAGATAGCACTGTTGTATTTGATCATTGCAATTTTAATTTCTGTAGATTAAATAACTGCAATTGAAATAGAATCAATAAAATTGATTCTGCTAAACTGCTAAACTGATCTTCTCCAGGATCTTTCTCCATAGTTCTCTCCATCCTTCCTCCATTATTACCTATTGACTAAGATGTAAGACTGAAGGGAAAATAGAAGGCCATGGAGATGTGTATTTACAAGAATAAGTTCTTTTGTTTGCCTGTGCATTTTCCAATAACATGGACTCTGAAATCTTGAAAACCTGGTGGACACATTTTAAGAGAATTCAGAAAGAAAAAATAATCCATGCCACCTTTGTACTGTCTTACTAATATTTTACTTTTCTAACTAACTGTCACCCTAGCACATATATACTGTAGAGCTTTTTTTTTTTTTTAGCAGAGGTAGAAAGGGATCTGAAAGAATAAATGGGACATCCATTTTTAGACAGTTTCCTCAATCCATAGAAGTAATTTGAAGAGATTTAGAGGAATGTCACTGTGCTGAAGGTCGGCTGTCACCTCTGCACAAGAGTTTTTGTAAACTTAAATTCATGCATTCTTTACTCCCAAATTCCCTTTTTCTAAATAAAATCTCACTGCTATTTTTAAAGGACCCATTTTTGTACTAGCATTGAAATAGTATAAACTTGCACTAGTGTGCATGCTGATCATGTCTCAGCATATTTGAATGAGCAGGGCTTCCCTGTAATTGCAGTATTGTTATAAACCCAATAAATAATAATGCAGCATGAAACTACACTTGTTCTTTATGTTGTCATACCGCACCATAAATTCATATAGAGTGATTTGTCTAGTCTCAAACTAAAGGGCCCACTCAGAAAGCTTCTCTCAGGTTTTTTCTTCTGTGTTTATAAATTGTATTCCCCGACACTATTGGGAGAGCTAAAAATGAGCTGAAGATGGGGCCAGGTTGGGGGGAAAGGGGAGGGGAGTGTGTTGTCTAGGAAGCAAAATAGCCTCACATGTTCACAAAAATAAGTGAAAACAACAAATCAACAGTCACACAATGGCAGGCAGCAGTACTCACAGAGACAGCTGGTCCTTATTGAAATAAGGAGGGGAAAGAGGATAAAACAGAATTTAGCATCCTTGAGTACTGATGGGGTTTGTTTCTTAAATTGTAAATGTCTCTAAGTAGTTCCTACAACACAGGACACAGTTTTAGACAAGCTATGGTAGAAAAACATTTCCAACTTTTCCTACATCAAGAGAAAATATGATTTGTAGCAGCTTCTGGCAGTACTAACATGAGCTAGTACCAGTTATATTCAGCAAGTAATTTATAGCTAAGCCAGACTGACACTTCAAGGAGCACCTTTCACCAACAGGAAGGAACTGATCAGTTTGAGGAATATTCTTAACACTGGAGCTGCTCCCTTACTTTCAAAACTACCTTCTGATGTAAACCTCAAGTGTGTGATTGATCTGACACTAGGCCCAACAGTCCTTGACAGCCTCCCATGTCTGCTGTAGGCAGTAAGCAGATAGTTGACTGCTCTTCAGAGGTTCAGCAATTAACAATTCATTTTATCATGCAATATTAACGGCTGTAATAACAAAGCCAACCTTAGCAGCAGCTATATGAATAAAAAAAAAAAAAAAAAGAAAAAACAAAACCTGCAACACTCAGAAGACAATTAAAAGGAGATGGTTTCTTTAGAAAAGGGGAAGTTGGTGATTCAGGGATGAAAATAGGGAGAAGGAAGAAGAAAAGATCATAGAATCATAGAATCATTTTGGTTGGAAAAGACCCTTGGGATCATCAAGACCAACCATCTACCCTCGTCTACAAAGTTCTCCCATACACCATATCCCCCAGCACCACATCTAAACAACTTCTAAACATGGCCAGGGATGGTGACTCAACCACCTCCCTGGGCAGCCTATTCCAATGCTTGACCACTCTTTCTGTAAGAAATTCTTTCCTAAGGTTCAGTCTAAACCTACCCTGTTGGAGCTTGAAGCCATTCCCTCTCGTTCTGCCACTAATTACCTATGAGAAGAGACCAGCACCAACCTCTCCACAGTGTCCTTTCAAGTAGTTGTAGAGAGTGATAAGGTCTCCCCTCAGCCTCCTCTTCCTCAAACTAAACAGCCCCATCTCCTTCAACTACTACCTCCCCACATCAGTGGTGAGCTGAGAAGTCACAACTGGTTTGATGACTTTGAAACTGAACAACAAAACAGGTGCACATACCGGTGCAGTTCCCTATACATATCACATCGCCTGGCCATATTAAAGGTGCCACATGGAAACACCACCACCTTTCCCCAGCCCCTAGGCTGCCTTCCTGGCAGCAAGGCGGACAAAGGGACCTGTTGGGGAAAAAAAAAAAAAAAAACCATACAGTGGGAGTAGCAAAGCTTGACCACTTGGCTCACTAAGATAGGATCATTTGACCCTTAAGCAAAAATCACAAGGAGGAAGGGACTGAACATGCCACAGATGGTGAGAAAGGCTTCACTTGTCCCCTGGTTTCTATTGCAATTACATTAACATTTTCTTTCTGATTTTGGCAGGATGTTTCTGGTAGTTATCTCTTCAGGCTGAAAGAGCCAGGGGCCTGAGGGGAAGAAGTGGCTGCCCATTCTCTACTCCGACCACTGCAAGCAACAAGCAAGATGAACTCCTCAGTGGAACAAAAGACACAAAAACAGGGGGCTAATTTTAAATATCAATATAACTATGGGATCACACAGCTGCAGGTACAAAAGTACCTCTTTTTATTTCATTTTTTTCAAAAGACAGATGTCCAATTTCCTTACTCCACTGCAGAGCTCTACATGCATTCTCGCCTTGTTTCAAATCCTGAACTCCTACTGGAAATTATTCATGCAAACCAAAGCTGAACTGGATGCAAGTGATCTGCATTGCAGATAAGGGAGCTAAAAGATGTGTTTGGGAAGGAAAAGTTTAACTGATAGGCTAAATTACTTGACTTAAATACTTGTCTCCAAAGATTATATTATTTAATCCTGTTGATATTTGCATGGTGATAGCTAGGTTTTATACTTTAATCTGTCTGAATTAAAGTGAATAAATTGGGTGATAAATCTTTAAAAATCACTTCTATCTCAACAATTTTATCTTTCCTTTGGGACTCAATGCTATTTTCATTACACATTTGCCCTTTTCTCTGAATTCCATATTATACCAAATTCATTACTATGATTGCTGTAATCTGTGTAGCCCTAACTGTGAGCCTCTTCAATAAATCTCTTCTGCTTCCTTTCTGCCAGGTTCTATAATGGCATCAGGACATTTAGGAGAGGACAGTCTCAGGCAAGACCTAGCCTATGAGATCAATTTGCCCATCCCACCCCTGCTCCACTTCTGGTGAACTGCAGGAGCCATATTATCTGTTGCAGTAAAGGCTATATGAATGATACAAAGAGAGAGTCCCTTCCCTGACCCTTTTTGAAAAACCTACAGAGATGATAATATTAATACCTTACTGCTCTAAGGTACATGGAAAATGCCAGTTTCTTGTTGTCTGTTAAGAAAAAAAAAAAAGGGGGGATATTGTAAATGCAGCAGATATTCAGTAAAAATAAATCAGCTTTATAAAAACCACAAGGTTTCAGAAGGGGAAACTTTAAAATGTTTTCCATTTTAAAGTTAGCTAATAATTATTTAAAGTTACAAGGCTAACTCAGTTGCCATCAGAGAAGTTATTTAAAATTAGGATTCTAAATCAAATCCTGAAAAAAGAGACAGAAGGGGTCTTAGTCTAGCAGCACTGCTGCTTAGTCAAAGCATTCATAATTCAAATCAGACTATTAAATGCAAAAAAGATAAAGAATAATGCACAGCGATTACTTTTGTTCACTGCTTCCAGCTTTGCTTTACAGATATAAAATATACTTAAAGTTCTGGCACTGTATGATATCTGAAGTTACTACTTGTTTATAGTGAAATCCTGGATATGCTTTTGCTAACCATAACTGGTACATGGTAAAAAGTTGAGCTTAAGTGACAATGACAGGCTTAAAATTATAAATATAAGATGCTTTATATACAACAGTGTGTAAGTTTTATCAGGAAATAATGCACTGCATACACCTCATTCTCCTTTGCTTAACAGATAAATGAGCAGTGCTATTTCTAAACCTGAAACCCAAATAATATAGGTAAATAATCTGATTAATTTAATAATTAAGAGTTATTCTGGGGCATTAATAAGTAAGATTAAAAGATGATTTCTGAGTATTAGAAGAGTATCCACGAAATAGCACAACTCTGCAAGACACTGACTTGGTTTTACTTTTCCTGACTAATCAATTGCTGCAGTCGTTGATCCATGTTCGTTGCACTGTGTGTGAAACAGCAAGTGCCTTTTGCCTCGCTGTAAAGTGTGGGAGAAAAAAAAAAGAGTTTGTGCCGTGAAGCAGTCCATAAACATCCAGTGGCCTCAAAAAACAGGATTGCCTGCTGAAGTCATGCTGGAGGAATTTGAAAGCAAGGGTCTGGTAATGAACTGTTCTGTGATGACTTCCTCAAACAAACGTCTTGTGCCCAAACTCACAGGAGGAGAGTAAAATGAAGCAATTCCTCACATTATCACTCAGAAAAGAGAAATCCAGACCATCTGCAGCAACCTGCATTTTACAACCATGTGGGCATAACACTGACCCATGAGAAAGAATACAGGCACTGCCAGCGCCAAGGGGCAAAATGTCAAGGAAAAGCAGGACATATCCTAAGGAACAACCAAAAATGAAGGAAGGCTCATTCACACACTGGACAACCCATTTAGATACTTTATCTCTATACTTACTTGCACTGAACACCAAGTGTGCCTTTCATCACCTTCCTCCTTATTAACATTGCCCCATTGTGCTGTGTGAGAGTAAGATGATTACCTGTTTAAGTATTGCTAAAGCCCCAGCTACACTGAATATCTATTTGCAGTATCTATACCTCAAACAGGGACAGCAGATCTTCCAAGGAACAATGCTTGTGGGAAAGGGAGTACTCCTGTCTGTTCATGAATACCACATAGATCAGCCACCTTGGACATGATTTCTAGTGTTGCTTCTAGTCTAAAAGACAAAACAGAAGGAAAGAAAATGGTGACTTGTCTTATTAAAGAAGGACAGACTTAAGAGATCTATCAGATTTTGATTACTGGAGGATTGGGTATTGATTCTATCTTTATACAGACAAGACACAGTCAACAGGCTTTAGGATTTGACTTAGTAGTAATTACACATTGAGAAGGGCATTGGTTATGTTTTTTAAGTATTATCATAATTATCCTAAGAATTCCAGCATTATGGGCTGCTGCCTTTTGGCAACAATTGTGGAAAAGCTTATTCACTGAATCAATCAGACCCTCAACATCTCCAATCAAACAATCATCACGCTGTGTTGCTGTAGCACTCTGCTTCTCACCAAAGCTTGGACAAAGCCTTGTGCTAATGCAAGTAGAGTTTGCATAGAATTTCTAGTTTAGACCAGGTCTACACCTGAATGTCTTAAAATGAAGGCAGAACATAGCCAAAACAAAGAACATATATGTGTCTTAAAGCTGCTACAAATGTAAATTAGTTCAGCACCAGAAAAAACTCTAGTGAAGCCTCATTTTTCTTTGGCTTTCATATATTTATTAATCAGGACCTGTCTAGCAAGGAAGCACTTACAGAAATACACATCAGTCAGCAGATCTGACATCATGTCTCAGTGAATGACCAGGTTGACATTATGTTGCAAATTAACCCCCAGTATGGCAAATGAGAAACTCTCCCACTCAAAAATAGGCTCGGAATTAAAGGCTGAAGTATCTTTCAAAACTTAGTAATATCACGTGTTCTGTAAAAGCCCACAAGACGTGGCAGATGCACTACTCTGCACCCTCGTAATGTCTGTGCCACAGTGAGACTTTCCAGCTAAGACAGATCGTACTCCGTGATTTGTCACTCATAACCAGAGGAGTTGCATCAGTGCCTGCTAAACTGAAAGATTTCTATAAAATTACAAAAGAGCTATATTTCCTCCTACAAGATCTAAGCTTGCTGCTTCTTCCCCTGCTTCCACCCCACAGCATCTTAAGAAGTTTTTCTTTGAACTCTGGATGTGAACTTGGATCCCAGTACTCATGTTTGTTAAAATAAACACTAAGTGGCTGATTTACCACCAAAAATCAGCAGGCATGAGAAAGATGGTATTACATTGAATCTGATTGCATTACCCAGAAGCATTTCACTCACATTAGGGCTCATTCAGGAGTCCACAAAAGGGAGAGTTAGAAACACAATTTTCAATTTTAAGAGATTTAAAATATTTATAGGTTGTGGTTTCATGATCACAATAAAACCTATTTCATTTTTGGGGCATCTCCATTGTTCAGATCTTCAGCTTATGAGTTTTCCATTATTAATAGGAGGTGGGCAAGTAATTTAATGGTTCTTTTAAACACTGAGCAAATTGGTGAAGCAAGCCCATACAACTCTGGGAGGAATTTGTGCACAGTCTTCTAGATACAGTTTGACTCTTATCTCCAAAGATGACATGATTTTCTCCTTACTCATCACTTCTGGCTCTAAAGCTAAATTCACGTAGCTTACTCAGAAACGTAGAAAAAGAACATAGAAGAAGCATCTGCTGCAAGGGATTGAAGGCTCTGTAGAGTTTTACAGCTCAGATTCCTCAGTGTGCATTTTTCAACATTGCGGCCTCTCAGAAGTTTTTACAAACTGGTGGACCATTTTAAGAGAATCAGGGAGGGAAGACTAAGTCGTATCATCTTTGTACTTCTCTGTTACTAAGATTTTCTGTTACTGTGATTTTTGTTAATTGTGACTGCAACATACATACATATATGTATATTTGCAGGGATTTTTTTTTGGTTTTTAAGGGGTTTTGAGTAAAAGTTGTAAAGGTTCCTGGAATGTGATCAACTCTGCTCATAATCATAAGTGATACTTCAGGCTACTCTGTAGAAAAGTGGCCAAATTGCATCATTTTGGCCTGCAATTTCCAGCCTTCGATTTTGTATGAGAAGGGCTGCATCAAAAACAAATAGGTAGACCCATTTACCTATCTGTGCAAAAAGCAGTCTTCTAATTAATTGTAATGAGCCATTATTAAGTGGAAATAAGTATATGTCTTGTCTGGTGTTGAGTATTAATATCAGGAAATTACTGTTGGGCGTAGAAAGGAACTAGTTTTAAACTACCAACTGGTTTTAATATTTATTAGTATTTAATATTATACCAGGAACTGACTGACTCTCCTACAGACACAGCCATAAGCAGCTCCTGTTCTTACTTTGTCAGATGCTTGTGATAGTCAAGACTGAATTATTCCATTTATGGGGATTAAGCAAAGTCATGGCTTCCCTAAAACTTCGCTTCTGTTTTCAGAAGTGTTTAGAAGGAAAGAGAAGGTATTACAAAAATGCATACCAAATTCAATTGATTTCCTCAGCAAAAAAAGTACAGAACCTGTATATTTTTATTTCTAAAATTATTTTTTAAAAATGTTAGCTTTAGATCAGAGCAAATAGAACTACTTCATTTAGCTTCAACCTAAAGGGAACTAAAGATTTAAGCATTTCTGTAGTTCAAAAAAAAAAAAAAACCAACAAAAAGCCCATTGCACCATCTGCTGGACATTTTCATTTTTTAAACCAAGTTCTGAAAAACAACACTGTCCACAGGTACAGGCTGCTCAGCCAGAAGAACTGTGTCAAAATGCAGTAACTGCAAGCATTTAGAATAATTCTGACAGTCCATATTTCTGCTAAAGGTAGAAGTGGAGCTTGAGTTTACCATTTGAGTGTTTTCTTTTTTGATATGACAGCCTGGAATAAAGAAGGATGAGCAAGCTCTTCAAAACACATTTAGCAAATAAGACAGCAGGAGTTTTGGGGGTTTTAATTGTAAATAATAACAATAACAATAACAATAATAATAATAATAATAATAAATTTCATACTTCCTACTGCTGCAAAAGTTTCCCCATCTGTTTGAGAGGTTTGTGTCCCTGAATGCTTTCTTGACAAGTCTGAAGAGACATGAAGAAAGTTTAATTACTGTATTCACAGGTTTTACATTTAAATTTGGACCTTTGAGAAGCAGGTATTAAAATTTAACAAAATTAATGAGGATAAGGAACAGAAAATCTGCTTAAGCCCTCCCAAAGACCACACCATAAAGATTGAATTTCCCTGTAAAACAGTTGAAGGCTCAGAGCAATTGATGCTGCAGATAAAACAGTGATGGTTGGCATGTTTGGAATTTCACCCAAGATTTCTTCCTTGTATTTGTCTTTCTGTCCCTAACTCAGTTGTAGGGGACTCTAAGTCAGTTTCTTTCTCAAGGACGCCATTATTCTCCTTCTAGACTCCTTCTAGAGAAGTCACAGTTTCATCAAAACCACCGGTATAAATTCAATAGCTCTGTACACTACTGGCCAAATAAATAGTTAAACAGTGCTAAATAATACCTTACATCATTTTTTAGCAATAGTGGTACCCAGAAGTCACATATCCTTTGCTCTTGGTAAGAGGAACTCTGAGCAGGGAGAAGAGTGTCCTGCCTGGCAATCCCAGGCTATTCTAGAAGTCACTGAAAAGAATCTCTTCCAGCCCCAGCCTGTGATTTTATTCACCTACAGTTCAGCTGACACCATTGCCCTGGATTCCTCCTCCATGTTAGAGATTAAAATGGCTGAAGTCAAACATGAAATGCTATGCTATTTCAAAAATCTGTTTGGGAATTCAAACCCAGGGACAACTGGACTCTGCAATAGCTCTTATGCCCTACTGACACTTTAAAATCCTTTCCTCCCTCAAGTCTCAGCATTAAAGCCAGCTTTAAAACATGTCTGTATTAATGTAGTTGACTGATTTCTGCTGAGTATCTTTGCCCTCTCTTCCCCTCCTCCTTCAATCGCAGCATAGAAAGAGAAGTTAAAGTAAGAAATATCCAGGAAAAACTTCAATCCTACCTCACTCTGCCTCATGCAGACAAGTCAGGCATGAAAATCATCCTGAAAATTCAAGTTTCCATAATTTTTCAAGTGTCCCCTTGAGAAACTTCCTAGTAATCAAATTTTTCCTAGACCTGCTGGAGCTTATTAAGAAACACCTCTGTAAGCAGAAACAAGATCTCTCTGCCAACTGTTTTATCTCAGTGGAGAATTTGTTGGGTATGGGTCCT
Source organism: Scolopax mira (assembly GCA_004320125.1). Classification (NCBI taxonomy): domain Eukaryota; kingdom Metazoa; phylum Chordata; class Aves; order Charadriiformes; family Scolopacidae; genus Scolopax; species Scolopax mira. Next base: position 17,577 of record BJBW01018685.1, on the reverse strand, counting down.
AATTGGCTTCTCCATAATCTAGTCCTGACACTGACTGCATATATGGAGAGGTCTCCAGAGGCTGAAAGACTCTGCTGCTGTTGCAAGTACAAAACAGCTTCTAGGGTTTACAAGACAGAGGGCACTCAGAAGGGATTTAGACACATAGACAAAATTGAAAAGCAATGAATCAGCAGTCAGTAAGTGCAGGACCTCTAGGAAATAAATTGAATAGAAATATGAGTGATTATCATTTCAAGCATCTTTTATGTTGAAATCCTTTACATGTGTATCAGAATACACGGGCACAGCGTAGACACTAATATGATCCAGGTAGAAATCACGGGCAGATAGAATAAAATACAAAGTATGTTTGGCTGCTCTGAGGTGACAAAGCATCGGTTTGGGTTTATTAATAAGTACTCAGCTGGGAGGCCAGAGAACTGCGCTCCCTGTTCCTGCTAATGACTTCATGCCCTAAAACAAAAGTATTAAGTATACACAATGTATTTCATTAGAGTAGACATAATCGTGGATATGGGTGTAAAAAGCCCCACTTGACTCTCAGCATGTAGCACTGTTGCTGGAAGACAAATTCAGAGCTAAGGATAATGGAGAAATACACAGAATTATAGCTCCACCGCACATAACTGCATCCCTAACTGCCCAGGAGAGACTGGAGTACCAAACACTGCCCAGATATCTGGAAAAAAAAAATATTAATTTTCTCCCCCATTTACCTTGGCTGCTTGCCAAGAGTATGCAGGCAATTTCCACATGGATTTCCAGATTTTTCAGTCTTCCGATGATTTTATATTTATACACACACACACAGATATATCTAAACTCAGTGCATTCAGTAAGGTGTTTGGAGTATGATTAGCACAGAACTGGGGAGGAGCCAGCTTCTAGCAAGCAACACATGCAAGAGAGACCCATGCTGTTTAAAGATGAAGGATGAAATTAATCTCCTTAATATAGGGGTGCATTTAGCTGTAATTCTCTGTTGTACTTTAATATATACATAATATACACACATACGTACGGTACATATATAAAATAAATATGGTTTTAAATAGAACTGATATTCTCAGCAGCAGAAGAAAAAGGGCTCCTCATTTGATTTCTTCTGAATAAAAAGGTATACTCAAAGGCCTCCAAAGGCCATTGAAATAATGAACAATCTCAAAGTGGTTCCAGAAGGTCATGTACCAGGTTCTTGACCCCTGTGAGGGAATGGCAGGTTTGGACCTTCTTTCATTCCCAAAGCATGTCATTGCTGCACTATTGGCAAATGGCCAACAGCCAAAGCCATTGTTTGAACACTTTCAGTCATACTTTGGTTGTCTCTAACCTAGGGGAAGTGGAGCCATAAACATGCTATTACAATAAGTAATCTACTGTTTCATGGGGCAATTTCTACACAAAAATAGGCTGAAGAACGATGCAGGCAGGAGGTCCTATCGCTAGAGCAATGTAGCTGATGCAATGCAATTTTCCACACGCCAAATGGTAGCTTTTTTTTTTCCAACTCACAGGCATTTGGATAAGACACTTTATTCTATCTTGTGATATAAAGCCATTTCTAATTACTTACCCACTAAAGTATGGCAAAACAATCAATGCAATTAAGATTAAATATTGTTGGCGTGAAAAACAGTGTCCCAGACTTTTATATTATACCTTAAGAACATCAAAGATAAAAAGCTACTCAAGAGTCCTCTCAAGAGGACAAAAACTTCCCTTTTCTCATCCAGAAAAACAAGAAAAATTAAATAAACCAACTGACTTTCTTCCAGAAATGGCTTTCCATACTGCCATTATTTCATCCTCAAGGTGACCTAATTTAGGCTGAAAGTACCAATAGATTACCAGGAGAAAGGAGTAAAAATAGCACAGAAATGGTACAGGCCATTCTCCTGAGACTCATGAACATGAGGACAAGGACAGATTCTTGCTGTCAGTTCAAAAAAAAAAAAAAAAAAAAGAAAAGAAAAAGAAAAGAATAGTAGAATCCAACCCACCTCTGCTCTCCAAAGTATAAACTTTCACCTTCCCAAAAAATCAGGTCTTGTGAACAGATAGGCTTTGCCTTGTTTAACAGAAACTCTAGCAGGATTTAAAATTAACCTACAGATTTAAGAAAGTGTTCTTTTCTATAGTTTTCTGAAGCGTGGGAGGGAATTATGAATCATTTCAGAAAATTATTAGCATGGTCTGAATTCTTTGTATTTAGATCGGGAAACAAACATAATAGAAAATGCCCCGAAGTAATCCCTTCCCCACAAACCCTTTCTGTTGAAGCTTACCATTTTTTCCTTTTAGAATGTCCAGCACAGTCTGAGTCTGCACATAAAACATTTTAAATATACATTGGGGTAGGGTGGGGTGGTGGTGTTCAAGCTGTTTATATCATCCCACGGAACACAACATCCATAATAGCAATCAGTTATTGAAAGTCTCTTTTCTACCAGAACCACTGATGTCAAGAAGTGGCAACAACTGTGAATTTGTCAGTAATTTAATATCTGGTTTGTTTTGATTTCCACAAGACTGTAGTTCCTCTAGTAGCACAGAGAAGGAGAAAACAGAGTAGGAAACACAAGAGAGACAGCAACCAGAAACAGACTCTTTGTATTCCTCAAATGTAAGATATTTAGTAATCAAATAATATTTTTTCTTTTTTGGCTAGTACACAGCCAAAGCAATAGATCAGAGTAGAAAGGCAATGTGTTAAGATCTGGACAGGATCTTAACACAGGAGCTTGCCTCACTCTCCTCTAGAAAATGAGCTTCAGGAAAGGCATATGGTGCTCTTGATCTCCAGCAGTGAAAGAGAGTACACGTCGTAAACTACTGCTTCCACCAGTCACTTTAAATTATATAATGAACATAGCAGAATTTGATCATGTCTATAGTACATTCATGCACACATAGAGGAGTCTGAGTGTTAGAAGTAACCCTACATAAATCCCCCAGAGAAATTTTGATAGAGAGTTACAGACAAACATAGCCCTCCCCTAAGTAGCTGGGCTTTATCCTTCACCTTTAAGCACCGTGAGGTTCCTGACCATGTACTAGGACCTTGGGAAAACAGCTCCCCCTGTAAAACAGGACTGTGCTGATGACACTGCCAACACTTTACTGAGCACCCTGCTGTACCCCACATCTAATGGTGTATCACTGTTGGTGACAGTGCTCTAGTGCAGAAAAGGTACCGACAGATGGCAAGTTTCTGTCTATGTACAGTGCTCTGCCCACTCATCGTTTGAACTTGATTTTAAAAATGCAGGGGAAAAATAATGAATGAATGCTTGCCATAGCTACATCAACAAAACAGAGTTTACAAAATACAGAAAAATGTGTGTACTTACCTGCATGTGATCACACTGAAAGGCACTTTGTTTTTTGTGTGCATTAAAAGATTATAGGCTTGCAGTTAGGCCTATTGCAGAACTTCCTAGCCAGCATAATCATCCAAGGAAAAGCCTGGAAGGAAATAGTAGGAAATTCCATCTTTGCCTTCTTTTTTTGCAGTATTTTCACAAATCAGAAACAATCCTTTGAGAACATCCTGAAATCCAAAACCAGACATAACTACCTTAAGGATTAAATCAGCCTTTAAATAGGTACACACTATTCATTCTGACTGCTTTTCATAAATATCTATCAGGATAAGAGCCCTTAGTGAGGGGGTTTATCCATGTTTAGAACAGATTTTGCAAAATAGAGTGCAAGTTCATAGTAAAACCTATTCTGAGATCTAATTCTCCAGATAGTGGGTTTGATTCTTGTCTTATTTGCAGCAGTTCCACAAAAGTCACTTTGCTCCACTGATTCATGAAACAAGTTCAGAGACTTCAGAACAGGTTTTCAAATAGATGAATATGAATTCTGCACACTGCCCTCTCCATTAATTACAAGAAAGCTTGGTAAATCTAAGCAGATGAAAGTTATGCTACTCAGGAAATTATGTTTGCATGAAGCTTTTCATTTGTTTGTGGAATTCCACAGCTATCCAAATCACAGATATTTTTAATACAGAGGGATATACACATCAAGAGTAGGAAGGATGAGCCTCAAAGATGTGTTCACAGCTGGCACACACTGACACGTCCATCCTGCTGTGGTTCTTCTACTCTACTTGCTTAATTCATCAATGTTAGAAGACAAACAAGCAGTGCACAAAATGGAGTCCTTCCAAATTTCTACTTCTTTAAGAACACTGCTGTTGATGAAGCCTAAACCAAATGACCATATAAAATTAAAATCTAAGTTGAGTGTAACAGATCAACCTCTGCATATTACAGGTAAAATAGATATATATACCTTTCATTTTTTCTTTTATCATTATGTATCACTTCAGTTCACCATTTGAAAAAAAAAAAAAAAAAAACAAAAAACAACCCAACAAAAAAACCCACCCACAGCATATACCATCAGCACATTTTCATCAGGAAAATGAAGTATGTAGGAGACAGGAAAATGTGGTCAAATGACAGACTTCAGCAAGGCAAGCTGTGGTGAACACTGGTCACTGTAGTGAGCTCATGAACACAAGTTGGTACAGAGTGTGCAGTCACTTGTCACAAGGCAGAGCTTTTGCTCATCTCTGATGCAGCAGTTCACATCAAAATGTAGGACTATGAGCTAGATCACATCTGTTGTGGGGACTGAAGCACTCTGCCAAAGGGTAGTAGCATCTCAAACTGCTACAGCTGTTCATTTGGTAAGCACGAGCCCTAAATCTTTACACTGTATCTCAAGGATTAGTCCAGCTTTACCACTATATTGTCTAAGACAGGTTAAATCACCCCTTTACATCTTCCTCTCCCTTATGTTCCTCTCATGCACTGTGATTTTCATCACTGGTGGAGGGATGGTGGATCTCTCTGTCTGTTTCAGCCAATAGCCCCTACTATAACAACAACAAAAAAAAAAAATTAATGATAGCTATCATAAAAGTTAATATGCAGGCAGCAAAATGAGGGATTATCCCAATATGAATATTTTTTTGATTGTTTGGTGCACTGCTTAGAAATTACAATAGCCACAAACAAAAATGAGAAAGTATACGTATTTGCAATCCAGTTGCTAGGATTTCTGCTGTCTAAGACTCAGCAGCCATTAAGTTCTCCTCACAGATCCTCTGTTTAGGTTACCTCCTGGCAGCAGTGGATTTGCTCAAGAAACAGGAACTATCTTCTCAGCCTCTTTGAGTTTTTTAACTGTTCCAAGAACTACTAAAATTTTAAAGTTTAGTGCCTTAGTCATTGCTCTATTATCAAACATGAGGTGTATCTACTTCTTTTATTTGCAGATTTCTTTGTAGAACAGAGGGAATTTGGTATGAACTTCTGCTCTCCAGTATGCAGCTGAGCCCCTAAGTGTGATAAACAAATAGCACAGACAGAAATTCAACCATGAATTTGTTATTTCATGGAGTTATATATACCCAATTACTTAGCTGTTGCAGAAGTTTATATTTTATTTTAACTGGTAGGGCAACAAATTTCAGAACAGCATCCTTAAAATATCATTATAGGTATTTGTTCTCTGAATAAGGAGTGGAAGAAAAAAAGAATAATCTATGGTGAACAACTCATTTTGATCCAGGCAAGATCCACTCTGTTTCTTTTTCCTTAAACACACAGAACCAACAGAAAATGGCCCCACTGGCCAGTAATTTTCCTTTTTTCTAAGGAACTCAGAGACTAATATGTCAGTCTCAGACAAAAGAGAGTTGGGCTTTTTGTCGGGTTTTTTCAACACAGAGAAAATGGCCCTGTTACTTCTGAGATATTGTTAAGAAGGCAGCCTGACTCTTTCTATTTCTCTTTTCATTTTGCTGTTTCAAAACACTCAAACAAGTAAACAATTAGTTCAATGGACTACTACTGATCACAGTCTCTTTGGAAGAAGAGAAGCATAAGCTCTTCAGTTGGAGAGTGATGGGCCTGAAACCTCTGGTAACTACTGAAAAGGAAAGAGGAATACTGTTTTACCACCAACTGCCCTCTCCCAAGTTTTTTCTGTGGCTAATTTCTCTACCTCTAAAAGGGTGACAAACACAAAAACCTGCTGGCAAGTCTGTTCTTCACAGATAAGTATTTCTAACCATAATGAAACTAAGCAGCAAAATGCTTTTTTTCATCCACCACCATGCCCACTTTTCAGTACGTTTTGTGCTAATTTTAACCATCTAGCAAAAATGTTTTCAAAGCTTATTTTTTAAGCTTTGTTCGTTTTTTATTTTAAGACTCCGTTGTTGCTGTTGGAAAAATTACTCTTGCCTGATTGCTGTGCTGTTTCAGGTCTCTCCTCTCCTATTTGACAGAGGCCTGAGACTATAGACCAAGTGCTCGCTCTCTGCTGTGCTCTTCAGGACTGCAACAATCTCTTGGTTTTACAGTGTGACTGCAGATGCAGGGAATGCTGTACTCCTCTTTGAATGCTCTTTGGAAACTAACAGCCTCAACACTGAGATTTTATCCACTGTCTCTTAGTTTACCAAATCCCCAGAACAACAGCAACCTATAGATCTAGCAGTGAATAGCATTTTTACAGAACAGCAAGGATGAAACACATCACATCACGTCATGGAGAAGAGTGACTTTCTTAGATGAAACTACTATAGATCCCTGATCGATCTATCTATCTATCTGTCTACTTATAAACAACTGAAAGACCTCCAGTCTGCCAAAGAAACAAGAAGCACCCAAGTTCTTATTTATCTGCTTTGTCTGGAGAAAAAAGTAAACTATAACCACTGGATTTTGAATGTATGGTTCTTGAGAATTTAGGGACTAAGTTATACTACAAAGAAGAAACTTTGTCATCTCAAAGATTAAGACTAAGGAACGTTCTACCTTGTCCGGGGCAAGTTTATGCCAAATATTTAAAGTCTTAAAATCAGAACATGGGGGTTTGCTATGGATTATTGCAGTGAAAAATTCTGAAGGCAAAATGCCCACCACCAGAGCTTTAATCTCTTTTGCAAACCGCTATTCCTATGTGGTTTGCATAATTCTGCATGTGCCCAATACCCTCCCACACCCACTCCTGCCCCATTCCTGTATAGACTGGTGGGAGAGTTTGCATGGAAAGGAATTCACTCAATCATTGCACACTACACAAAGTCTTTACTAAGTAAATTAACGCAGCAAACTCCTTGGCCTGTTTAGCTAATGGGAAGGCTACAGATGTTATGAAGTGAAAAAGAATGAGCCTAGTGCATCTACTTGGTGACAGGTCACAGCAGATTCAATTTCAGTAATAGCAAGAGTATTTTAGACTTAGATTAAGAGGCTTTCATAGCCTTTAAATTTGCAGCACAGAACATGGGTGAATTGATTAATCTTCATCAAATAGTAGGTAGTACAGCGAACAAAAGAATAGATAACCTCAATTTTAAAGCTGATTGTTTTTCCTGGCCTTATTATAAACTAATTACTCCTAACGTGGAAAAATCATGAGATCATTCAATACCAAACTTTAACAAGAATGCCTTACAGTACTCATCTATTTAAAAATTTAATAAAGTTTAATTAAAATCTGTCTGCCTATTTTCTGCACCCATGCTTTTGCAGAGCAAGCATTTGGATGTCTGTTCATGTGCATAATATAGGAAAATGAGCTTTGAAAAGAATGGCTATGAGACTGCATCTACCACCATTGGAAATAAATTCCAAATTTGCAGTAGGACTTTACTACCCTCTAGGTTAAATGGAAAGAAGCAATGTAGCATGAGTTGCAACTTTATTGTGAAAAATATGTATAGAGCTTTGCTATTCTTGTTAACACTTGATACTCTCTTACACAACAACTGGCTGTACGTACCATATAGTCTGCTCTGAACTAGTGATCCAAGAGAAGACTAAAGGCATTTCACATGGATACACTGAGAAGCTCAGCTTTTTTGCTCATACTGCAACAAAATGAGAATTTTACTTTATAAGAAACATGCAAGGTTTTGGGCTTCTCACACATGTAAATACTTACAGCTGTTGAGCTTGATTACCCTGTTGTAACCTGATTATTTGGTTCTCACACGTCTTCAGGGTACAGTGTTTCTAACAACAGCAAACACATGATACATAAAGAACAGGTGAGTTCTGCAGCACACAGCCTAATCTTTGGTAACACTCAGTATCTTTGGCCCACTGCACAGAAAAAGCTTATTTCACTACAGGGTCAAGGAAAAGCATCCTCAAGGTCATAAGCATTACATCTCTAAAGTTCAAGTATCCTCTCCTAGGCAAACGCAGCAGCTAAACACTAATCACGGTGCAGTCCAATAATCAGGAACATTTATAAGAACCCAACTAAACCTTTAATTCCTTCTCAAACAAAAGGAGGAAGAAGGCTGATTATTTCAGGATTCATAGCAAAAGCTGCTGAACTATTTCTGGAAATTCTGAAAAAGTTATTCAGAGACAGAGTCACACAGGACATAAGTTTTGTTAGCAGTCCCAGAAGTTACTCTGAATTTTACACAAACACATCTGAATACAAAGTCCTACAGCAAAAGTTAAGGGACTTCTTTGCTCCGCTGTAAATAAATCCATATTGTTCACTGGTCCTCTGCAGAAATGTTGAAACCAACCATGTTTAGTTCCCATTTCCAGTTTTCACAGTTCTCCCTATGGCTTTTCTGACAAGCTCACTACATTTTCAAGAAGCACCTCAAAAGCAAGCCTTATTTATTTTAAGTTTTCATAATTCCATCCAATACAATGGAGCTGTCTTGAGTGGTACTGTTGAAAATTTTCCAGTTTCATCTGGTCTGCTTTCCTATTATACTTTATACTACATATATGCTGTAGTATCATACTATTATCTTTAGGAAGCCATATGTAAAAACATATAGATAGGTTGTCATTTACACTGTCTTTGATCCTTTTCTACTGAACTTTTCTAACTCCTCTAAGAAACAGCATCCTTCTGTAACTTTTTCAAGCCTACAATGCATACAAGTTTGTCTCTTTCACCTGTAACAGCAATAAATGTAGAAACTACACAACTGATTTACTACTGCTAGTGCCATACAGAATAACAACACAAACCCCAACCTGAGAGTGAATAATTCTGCAAAGTCATCCCTACCAAATACATCTGAAAATGGAACAAAGATACCCTGACGGTGGTGTTCAGACCAGGAGACAGAATAATGTATTGATTCATTTCAGAATTCACTTTTTTTGTTTCCCCAAGACAGAGTCAAAGTACCAAAACTGCAACTATAAGCAACTAAATATAGCTCTTCTTACAGCTCTAAAAACAGACTCTGCTCACTCAATTGTATTACCCTCTACTGTAATCTGCATGTTCTTAAATATGATTGTCTTTTCACCTGTGCATTTATTATATTTCTGTAGATAACCAAGCCATTTGGGGCCAAACTGTCAGAAGAAATGCAATGTGAAGTAAATTGGTTTTCAAAGCTACAATGTCACCCCAAAAATACTAGGTAAAAAAGGCAAGAAAGTGTAAGATTTTGCTTCATTAGAAATAAAGAAAAATAGTGGCTGTTAATAAGTGAATTGATGTTTCATTAAAGCTAAAATTTCCAGTGGGAAAAAAAAAAGACTAATTTAGATCTTAACACACCACATATTCACTCTTTACTTCTACCATAGATAAGAGGCTAAAATACGTCTACAGTCTAGTTATCTGTACATATATTTATTAAACCTAAGGCAGCTACTTTAGGATACCAGAGTTCTTTAGAAAACAACTACAACAAAAATAATTACTCTATTTTAAAAAAAAGTTACTTGAAAACCATTAATAACATTCTTTATAGCCCACAATCTCGACCTAAAGACAAGTGAGTTTGGAAATTAAATACATTCACTTCCTGAATATTTTCCTAAATCAGAGACTTTATTTTAAAAAGCAAGGATTCTTAGTTTACCCACAATATGTTTTTGCATTGTTTGAAAGACCCTGGAAAATTGAATAGTTGTTTCAGAAAAAGAAAACAAACCTAATAAAGAAAAAAAGGCATGGGATAGGATAAAAGATTATGTTACAACTATTCTAATTCTGAGCTACAGGCTAGCACAAGGAAATGATGAAGGACAGTATTTTAATACAGTTGAAAACAACAGCTATAGCTTTCTTTGACCTGTTTTCCAAGATGCTCAGGTATGGTCCGTTCTTTGTTCATGACGTAGGTCACCTTTTCCTCCATTTTAATAAAGGCTTACAGGAAAATTTATGGACTTCCATAAAAGCTTTATATCAGTAGTGTTTCTAATTGCATCTAGAAACTTTCAGAGGAACACCCTTACAGAGCCATGATAAAATCTTTTAATCTCATGGATTTATGTATTTGGTTGGTAAACCATTAACACTAAGCTACTATTATAGCAATCAGGAATGACATCACTGAGTTTTGAAAAATAAACCATAGAAAAGAAAATCAAGTAAACCCTACTGTGCTAGGAAGATAGGGTATACAATAAGATGTACCATAGTTTCAAAACATTTCAAATTCTTTGCCCACGTAGTCCATCATACTTGCACGTTAGTTGTTAGGTTTCTTCTCGAAACAGAGTTTTGGATTAGAACTAACCTTTCCACAAGAAATAGGATCATAAAATAGCAACAACTAATATGAAAAGGGAAAGCATTAAAATTTTCAGTTCTCTCTCACACCTTGATAGCTCAGCTCTCAATTTTTTAAGTCCTGCTCCCCTCTAAAGGGATTTTTCCCCCCTTGTCTACACATAAATTATACACATATTATGCATGTAATGATGCATATAAATTATAATCATTAAATATTTTTAATCGCTCTATCTGCTTCAAAAAGACAGATCCTCTACTAAGTATGCATCCTCTCCCTCCATATAAGCTCTAAACAACTTGAAGTTGTATTGTCGAGTAAGAGAATAGCAAGAGTGAGAGAAAAATTGTATAGGTTTGAAGCTGATTTCACCTGCACATAGGAGACAGGGATACATTAAAGTAGACAAATAAAAGTTTGTTCAAGTAATACTTTTATATGCTCAAATTTTTAACAAAAAATTACTTGTGTCTGGGAAACACTGCTGAGCTCCTTGCAGTTATACATACATAACTGAGAGCTGGCTGCTTTTACAGAGAAAGGGAGACACACATACAGACTATATTCTTCATGAAAAGGCTGTCTGTTAACCTACTTTGGGTCACAGCTACTTATTTCATATGCTTTCAGACTAGGGAATTAGGGCAGCATGATTTTCTCTTCATGTTTCCCAAATAAAACTTCGTATCAAATACTCTGGAAAGAGATTCATTCACTTCCCACCTGCCCTGTTCTGCTGAACACTTTGTGATCTTGAAAGTGCACTGGATTTAGGTAGTTACTCACAAAGCTT
>BJBW01018684.1:0-20557 GCA_004320125.1 Scolopax mira | reverse complement strand
CTTCTTTTGATGCAGCCCAGGATGCAATTGCCCTTCTGGCTGCAAGATGGCTGCAATATTCACCAGGATGTCCTCCACTACCAGTTGTTGACTGGTTTGAGAGAGCTTGAGAGAGGTTCCTCAGACAGGTGCCAAGAACAGGCTTCCAAAAGTGGTGCATATCATTGAGCAGGATTTTGAAAATAAAATAGGTGAATATCCCTGATACTATCACCGAGTTGATTTTGGAAGCCTGGCTCTAACAGGGCTAATTATCTAATGATAATTAGTTTTACTTTTATTTGTAAATTCTAAAGAAAAGACAAGGGGCAGAAACCTGTTAATGTTTGACTGAAGTACAGGTAGATAGTTACTTATAAGAACAAATCCTGAACCTTAAAATTAAAAGCTTTACTCAGCAATGCAGGATTCATTGAAACAAAGCAATATTTAGCAATATGGCTTCCAACTCCAGCAGTAGGTTCATCAAATACATACAAAAGAGACATTGCAGATTTACCATAAAATAGTAAAGAATGGGAAAATTAAGGATTTTAAAAGAGATAGCAGTGTGATTATTTTCCAGTGAGTAATTCAATTTCCTTGCACCAGAAAGATAAGTGATGTGGTATTTTCCATGAGAAATTTCAGGTATTTTTCCACTACACAGTGATACATAACAGAGCTATTGCAGTTAGTAATGTAGAATAAGCTCTGTATGCAAACCTGAGCTAATAGCTTGGAACCAGAAGCACAGTGAGACAGAAAGTAATGTTATTCATCCATTCCACTGTGTCTCAAGGAAAACAAGTATTTTCAGTTTTTAACACTTTTTGTATGGTATTTTAGACTTGGCATAGAGTATAGGTCTTATGAATAACAGCATTCACAATAGTTTCCCAGTATAAGCAAGGATTGTCCTCAATTTAAAGCCCATACTTGGACCCTGCTTAGCTTAAGGACATCATTACAAAACAAAACAACAAAAGAAGAAGCCAAATGCCAGATGCAAAAATGCTGGACAGATCAGATTTTAGGAGACAGACGGGGAGCCAGATTTATGCACTATTTGTACCTCTTAGTCTATATTTGAATAATTCTGATTCACAAGTCATGCTAGACAAATTTACCAAACTGAATGTTGCACATTACTATTAGCTGAGTTTGGTGAACTGAGACCAATTATATCTTCCAGCATGATACTCATCAGCTTAAATAAGAGCACCCATACAATTGCCTGTTTGTGATAAGTAAAGTAAGAATTTGTTCACACCTGTTTTAAATAACTTGGCTTTTTCTTCTTGGTAGTTTTCATGTACTGAGGAAGTCACTTTTGAGTGTGGAACCAGTAATTCTGATGCTAGAAGTGGGGATATCAGACTGTAGATTCCTCAGAAAAAGTGCTAAAAACTTAGACTCTCTATTACTCAGATCTATCTAGAATGCTATGGACTGATACATTCACTTTGAAATAATATAAAATTAATGAGGGAAGGGATTGACAGTGCAATGCAGCACATAGTTTTAAGAAATGTGAAGATGACCTTGAGATGCAGAAAATGCCAGTTTCCAGTTGTTATGCCAGTACTGATCTAGAGTTTTAGACAAAGATTTGTACAGTGTGGAGGATAACTATTGTAGTTAGAATCAGGAGGAAAAAGAAAGTTGTTGCTAACAGCAGCAATAACTGTAGTGAACTGACTGGTTTAGGAGATTATCCCAGCTTGTTGCCTTTTGTGGCAACTTGAAATGTTGTTGCAGAATTTGTGACAAAAATCTGGCTCTAAGCATCATGTGAGATGCCAATGGGGAAAGGAATAACTAGCAAAGACAAGGGATCATAAGATATTTGTGTAGAGCTGCAGTAACATTTGCTCTTGAACAAGTGTGTTACCAGTGAGATGGGGTTACTATGTCTCTCATAAATGTACTGAAGTAGACAAATAGCCATAGCATAGAAACCACAGCCTATAAACAGGTACATATCAAGGTAGCTATTCCTCAATGCTGTTAATTTCCCAAGAATGATTTCACCAAATGAAGTAAACAGAGATTAGATAACCTTCCTTATTTTAGAGATCAATGTTATTTCCTTTAAAATACTGAACTTGCATTATTGTTTAGCATATTTTATGGCATAGAATTCAATCAAAATTATCAAATTATATGATTTGGTACAGGGTTTTCCTTAGTCTTTTTTTGAAAATGCAACTTTTATCCCAAGAATTCCAAAAAATCAGAGGATTTTTTACCTGATATTATAGAATTGTAAAATTGTTTAGGTTGGAAAAGACCTCTAGGATCATCAAGTTCAACCATTAACCCAGCAGTGCCAAGTCCACTAAACCATGTCTAAGCACCATGGCTACATATCATTAAATACCTCCAGAGATGGTGACTCAGCGACCGATTCCCTGGGCAGACTCAATGGATTTTGACAACCCTTTCTGTGAAGAGAATGTTGAGGTCATTTCTTCTTATCACTTGTTACTTGGGAGAAGAGACCAACCGACTCCAAACACACTACAATTTCATTTCATGTAGCTCTATAGAGCAATAAGGTCTCCCCTCAGCCTCCTCTTTCTCCAGGCTAAACAACGCCAGTTCTTTCAGAGGGTCTTCATAAGACTTGTGCTCTAGACGCTTTGCCAGCTCTCTTCTGTTTCATAAGTTACAGTACGAGACAGATTCAAAGACAGACTGAATTACAGCTACTACAGCTACAGCTTGATCCAGTATAACCATTTCTATTATGGAAGATGGATTAACTTTGGTATATCCTGGTTATAATGAATATTCACTATGTATGTTCTCATGAATGGAAAGAAAAAAACCCCAAAACATCTTTCAGCAGCACAGTCAGGCCGTGTTTTGATTCTGGGTCATGGTCCAGGACTTTTTTTTCTGCTGGTCAGAATTGCCTTTCATCTTTTCAGACGGACTGTCTGTTATTACTGTTTCACTTCAGTATCACAATAGAATTAGCAAGAATAATAAATAACAAAAAACATTTTTAAAAAAATTGCTAATTTTTCTTTCCATTCTTTCTGTCTTTACCAGCCTGTTTTTTTTTTTCAGGACTGCAACTTCAGCTTGCATGAATTGCTGTAGCTCCAGTAGCTTCTGGAGCTATACTTAATTACACCACCTTATGATCTCTCTCCTGATGAGCAGGACCACAACCAGCAGTGCAGAGTATCTCTGTGCTAACTCAGTGCCAAATTGGTGAGTGCCAAATTTGAGATCAATACCAGTAACTAAATGAAAGAAATACTAGTCTGCATTAGTACAAGAGAATGTGCCTTGGATTGATAGCAAATGACAGCTGATGAGATTGGCAGCTAAAAAATGAATTTCAGATGGAAGTACCTCTAAAGGAAAACTTCTCTGGGATTTTGAAAATGAGAAAAAGAAGTGGCTAATCTGATAAAAAGAAAGAAAGATTAGCTTTTGAAGACAGGATAGAACTGATGATTGAGAATAATGAAAAGGTTTTACCTCTTCAGATATTTCTTGCTAGCAGGTGAGCTGACAGCAGCATGCACACACTTTAAATGCACTTTAAGAAGGAAACCCGGTAACACAAAAGGCCTAAAAATATGTAAGAATATTAAACAGACTTAGACATTACGTCTGTGGGGAGAATTAACCTACAGAGGGCAACATAATATGTCATCAATTGCCAACTACTTTATAGTCTTAATTTAATTTCTAGAGTCTTACTGAGATTCCACAGTCCTCCTGGAAAGAAGATAAAAGTTCTTCATTTTACTACAGTCTTATTGGGCAACACTTAGGAAAGATACTGCAGGTTTCCAAGACTCCCACTTTCCCAAGCCCTCTAGAAAATCTGTCAGGATCTTTCAGTCCCCATTTTCGTTAAGTTTCAAACCCAAACATTGGGACTTGCAGAAGATATTCAAGCTTCAGAGAACAGAAAGATATTTACATTAATATCTGAGTGTAACTAGGAGTTTAACATTTGCTTTACAGTACAAAGCTGGTACTACAAATGTACAAGCTCATATTACAGGACAAGCTTGAGGACCCAGTATGTCTTCTTTCGTAAATGCACTTAGATAAAGACATCTAACCAAGAAAGACTGCATGCATTGAATAGAGAGGACATAAGGGACAAACATTAGGGTAAAATAACATTCCTACCCTTGTCACAAATAGTAACATAAGAAGTGTTTGGAGGAGGTTCTTACTATTTTTATTTCTGATACAATAGGATAGTTCCAGAAGGAATAGACACGTGCAATTTCTTTTTGTCTTTATCCCAGTGGTTGGTGCTGTTTGTCAGGTATAATGCTGACATTATGAACCTAAAACTCTCTCACACATGATTATAAACACTATGGGCACAGAAGAGCAGTTTAAGCAAGTTACATGTGTCACATAAAATAAAATAAAATAAATAAAATAAAATAAAATAAAATAAACAGAGTATTATTAACCTGTTGAAATGTGACTAGATAAATTTTCCCTTAGAAAAAACCCCACAGAATAAGCATAACCTATTTCTTAATCTTGTTATAAGAAATTGTCAAAATATTCTACAAACATTTGTCAAAATTGTCCAAATATTCTACAGACATTTCTGTAGAAACTTCTGTTCTCATGATGTCTGAGACATAACTCAGGATGTGTTTAGAATAAATCTGATTACACTGACAAATATATGCAGAATAATCCAGTTGATTTTCTGTGCAATAAAAACAGATAATAGAGTTAATTGTTAAAAAAAAAAAAAAAAAGCAAGAAAAACTCCCAAAACCCAAAACCAAAACCAAACAAAAAAAAGACCACCAACAAAAAAACCAAACCCTCACCTAAACTTTTTATGGAAAAATACATATTTTTTTCCTCATCTGGAAGGTGGATCCATCAAAGAAAACTGGTTGCACTTTACAGGAAAAAAGGAAAAGAAAGGAGATCCATTGATTCTAACTAACAGTGCCAGCTAGCTGTTCACACACACTTAAACTAGATATGAAGCCCTTATTCTTTGAACTGAAATTTCTCCTCTTGATCAAAGGACCTATTTTGCAGTACCTGCAGTATTTATTTTTTGGCAGTTCTAAGATGTCTACTACAGCTTTTCAACCTCTGTCTTCACATCCATATTATTGGTAGGGTGTAAAAAATTTATTGTGATACCCATTTGGGGGCTTTCTATAGGGATTAGCTGTATAAACATGATGCATGGCATCAAAGACAGACAGAAAGCCAAAGGCTGCAATTACTGAAGTTGGGAAGGGAAGGGAATTTAGAAGGAGGGTTAAACATAATTCTTGCTTAAGTTTTAGGCTCTTCTGCGTCCCTCTAAGATTTTGTCTACATAGCTGTAAAAGCTCCACTAGTGAAGCAATTTCCAAGAGAGAAAGAAGAGAAAATTCAGTACTATCTTCACTATTCGCTTGTTGTGATAATTATGTGGTTGTTTCTTATCATGTGTTGGAAGCTTTACTACTTTTTGCTATTGTCCATTCTTTTTGCTAAGAAAATACCTAAAATTTATTTACTACCTAGTTTCTGCATTTTTTATGTCATTCAGGTGTGGGTAGATTTCATAAGAAGAATCCTCCTGTTTCTAACTGTTTTAAATGATGTCCGAGAACTTGTTGTCATCCAAAGGAATTTGCTATCAACTGAAGTCCAAATGAGAAGTGGAAAAGAGTGAGGAACATTTTCTGAAAGATGACCTGCTGGTGCTAACTCAATATTAAGATTTAAAAACTAGATGAATAAAAATTAATCTATGCATTTAGTGCAGTATCTTTTATACTGGGTGCTCTACCCATTGGATCCATTTTTCTTTCACTTCCTAAAAACTAAAATACAGGCTCAATCCAGAAAAGTCATCATATTTTTGATTCATGAATATTTTTGATTTTTAAAGGAATGTCACTGAAATTAAACATATCTGCAAGCTCTTTGTCAAACAGAAACCTTACTTCTTTCCTCTTCAGTCTTTCTTAATTAGAGAATAATCTCGGTCCCCTATATGAAATAATAAATGAAAATTCCCCCATACCTTCAGAGAACGTAGAACCAAACAGACTAATGATTTATTGCTAATAAAAAATGGTCAAGGGTTGTCTTGTCATGTTACTGAGCTGAACAGGGCAAAGGGTACTTATATACTCATTCTAATGGTGAAACCAAAAGAACTGTATCTTAAATATAATGTAGAGGACTTCTGGCATCATGAGCTTTTGAGAAAGGAGAGGGTATAGCTTCTGTTGTTGACAAAAGAGGGAAAATCAGCTGTTTGAGGTTGATCGTGCAATGGTAGTAGACCATTCTTATTCTTGTGTCTCTTAGTCAACAGCAAATGTTTTTCCTCAAAAAGTATTTCCCTCATTTTACAGGTGGGACAACACAGATACAGGGAGATAAAACCCCAGATCTTCAGTGATGCTGAGCCACCCATCTCCATTTGATAACTGCTGATCCCAACCACGTAATGCTAATCGACAAGTGGAAAAAAATTAACTGCTGAAGATTCCCTGACCTGTCAGAAGGAGAGGCAGGGACAGAAGTGCAGATCACCTCAGACCACGATGCTGTGCTGTATCCCTGTACATACTCAACTGAACAAATAATGTGCATGGGAAGTGCCCCTGCTCTTGTTGTTCTCCATGCCACTAAAGGCATGTGGCAGCTCTGAGGGCTGTCCTGACTGACACCCCATTTTGTGCAATGGTCAGACATTAGCATCATGTCTTTAGAAATCCTTTTGGTTGCTCACAGTCCTAAATTCCTGTTGTGAGTTTGTTCATCCAGTGGCAAATTTCTGTGCTATTCTGCCGTAACATTTCACCTGGAGCAGTGGTTAAACTTAAAGCACTTAAAGTTTTAACTGTCTTCAGTTTAAAGCAGAAACATCTGCTGAAGGCACAGGCTTCTAGCTGTCTGGGCTGAGATTAGCAAGAGGGTTTTCTGTGTTTTTTAATTCATTCGGACCAGTTACATTAAAGTCAGTGACAATAGCTACTAAGGACTTGAAGAAGCAAGAACATAGGCACAAAATTAAGTAGAAGAAACTAAATATTAGAACAAAATTCTTCATCCTTAAACAACAGAGAAAATATATATATATATATTTATTTTTTTTTATCCTAGAGTTTGCATTCCGGTGTGCTTTTTTGTTTTTTTTTTTGTTTGTTCCTGAAATTTATTGAGCTGCAGTGCAGCCTGGAACTCAAAGTAAGAATTGTGACTTTGAGAATAGAGCTGATTTATCAGAAGGAAGGTTTTGCATTCTGCACAGAATATCTGATGAGCTGAATTTTTTTTCCTAACAATGTCTTACAGATTACTATCAAAAGCCATTAAAAAACCCAAACAAAAAAAATTAAGGTTATTCCAAAATAAAAACAATCTTTTTAATGGAATAAATTTTCCTGCAGATCAAAGGAGAAGCAACTTCTCCACATTATTAATATTTATTGAAACCATTTTAACATTTACATATACTGTGTTTTAAACTACTTCAGAGTAAAATTAAACCAAACAAACCAACCAAAAAAAAAATTATCCAAAATCCAATACTAAAACCCCCCACATAAATTTATTTTTAAATTACTGGGAAGATGAATACATGGCAAATGAACTAATTTTTACCCTTAATCCAGGTTGTGGTTTGTAGGTGTGAAAACTATTAAATAATTAATAAATTAATACATAATTAATAAATAAATAATTAAAATCAAACCAGATCAGTTTAATTTACTTGAAAAGGGATGTTTTTATTTATTGAAGGGAAAGAATGGAAAACTTTTATATTGCCAGAGACAAAATGACATTGTTTATATTGGACAAAATAATAATATAGATAATAAATATTTAGTGTTCCAATGTTTTGTTGTACATAGTTTTGCAACAAATATAGTGAATTTTAAATTAAAAATATGTGAAACAGAAGTCAGTTTTGGTGTAGAAGTCTCAGCTTTAAATCACTGAACTTTGAAGTGCAAGTAGTTTTGTAATTAAAATTATTTTAGTTTCTAAAATATTTTTAGTAACATTAAACAAGTTTTATTTTAATGATTAATGCAGCTGTACTATCTGCAAATTTAGATTTACATTCTCATTGCAATTTATGTATGTGAGTTAAATTTTACTATTTACAGTGGAAAGGTTATTATTAAAAAAAATGGCAAATCCTTACTTCTCCTTTGATGTAGTATAATTTTTACACTGCTTAGCACTTATGCAACATTAATCTATTACTAATATTAAATAATGGTCAGTCTCTTTTCTTTTCCTTTTAATCACTGTCAACTTTCAAGACTCTATCTTTTATTCATTTTACAATTAATTAATATTGTTCTTTTGCATGAGCAGGAGAAAAAGCTGCACCTGTTAACATTCTCTGCATATCCTTCTTCCAGATGTATTCAGGCAACTATTTTACTAGAAAACCATCTGACACCACAGCAATTTCTTTTTTACTAAGGAGAATAGTAATTGTAGTCTGTTATGATTTGTCCGTTCAGATGAGATCATGCTCATATAATGAAAGAAAAAAATGAAGAAAATTTTGAAATTAAGATATTGTGATCCTCTGCAAAAGAGCAATGTGAAAATACCGGGAAAATTGCAATCTGAGTCAATGTTTACCTTGAAGAGAGACCAGTGAAATCAGTGGGAGTGCTGGCGTGAGTACTACAGGCTCCCTGCACCCTACTCGTGTTTGCCAACAGGAGTCAACAAATCCTGTTTTTTGCACTCAGTAGAAGCGTCCTGCTTCCTGTGGGAAGGGTGAGTACTCTTGGGACTGCTGAGCTGAAGAAATTATAACAGTTTGCTGTGAGGTGGCTTTTTTTTTTTAAAAAAAAAAAAAAGTATTATTTTGGAAGGATTCTGATGAATTTTGTTCTTTGCTGGAGGATAAAACTGGGGCCAAGCTAGTAACAATGATTGCAATGGTCCATTTTCAGCTCCATGGGCATGGACATTTCTCCAACAACCCCACCTCTACATCCTCTGACTGTAAGTACTCCTCTAGTAGTAAGGCTTGAACACTGAAGAGAAGACTTTGTCCATCTATAAACAGGGAATTTTTCAAAGTTCTCTCTTCAGAAGCTGTTGTTTTTCAGGGTAAAATTAAAAAAACAGCTCCTTGATGTTAGCTGACACCTTCCACATGCAAATTTCAGGCAGAGAGACAACCATAATTGGGAGTCCTTTAATGAGATGCTCAGCATGATTTCAGAAGCTCCAAGGTCAGGGGCATGCTGGCTGTCATTTTAGGAGACATTTTGGATTTGGTTTTTTTTCACACCTAGAGATTGATAAGATGGAGATGAAAAGCTGGAACCTAAAATAAAACCACTTTTGTAAAGCTCGTAAACAAGCTGCCAACTTTTGCTGCTACTGTATTAGAATAAGTCTCTGATACAGAGTCACACCTTTGAAAGTTTTAATTTATTTGCAGAATTATCCTGAGATTTAACTGCGATAAAAATCCATAATAGCTGCTAGGGAATACCTTGTGGGCTAGCCTAGGACAGAGGGCTGAGAAAATACTGAATGAATCCTTGATTAAACCAGGAAGGCTTTGCTTCCTCAAGATAAATGACAATTTTCCTGCCACAGCTTTCTTTCTTGGTTTGTGAGATAGAGCTTTATATATATGGCACACACTGCTGCTACCTCCATCTCACTACACTCTGAGCAGTTAGGGGTCAGCAGCAGCTTTCCTTGCAGCACCCTACTCTAGGGAACGATGGAAGTGCTGTGGCGGAGCCAGTCCTCTTCCTACCTTTCTGGACAACTCTGGTAGCATGAGCAAAGGTTTCAACAGGGCACTGATTTCCTATCCACCATCAGAGAGTTGTGCAGGTCAGCCTGCACTGAGACTCGTGAGGAGCATTTCAAGGGAAAAAAAGAAACAAAAAGCCAGGGAATACCACCAATGCTTTTATATGACATCTAGGGTTGATGGTACTACCAGGTAATACCATAAAGTTCTTCATATATTTACAGTCCTATATGAATAGGATCCACATACTACATACATCTGGGCTGTAAAGACTTCTTCAGGCATATGCCATAACAACTGTTAGATCCTGACAGCCCTTCTGTCTTAAATAGTAGGAAAAAAATTTACAATGTAATGACTTGCTGCAGAAGTTTAAAATCCATGTTAATTGTCATTTCTGTCACAATATTACTTTATTGCTTTTATTTTAGGAAACTATTTGTGCTTAGTGTTAAGAAGCATTTTACAAAAGGAAAGTGCAATATAAGGACTTCTTGAAAGGACACCTCTTAGTCTATCTTCATATTTGTGAAGGGTTACCAAAACATGACTGGTTTGCGGTATTACGAACTGCTGTCCCTACTGTTACACTTTGCAAACTGACAATATGTTTGTGGTTATAAAAATTATAGGGGCAAAGAAATCCTTTCTTAAGCAAAGAGGTTGGGGTTAATATAAGGGCAATGAGATATGGGCAAGTATAGACACTGCTGACTGCTGTCTTGGGATATTGAGCAACAGATTGTGGTTCTGGGAAATAATATCATCAATACAGGATTCATAAAAAAGTAGGGGAAAGATATACAGCTTGATGTCTACAATCATTTTGGTTCACTTTAACACACAGCAGGAGTCTCCTTTGTTATAGCTAAGCAAATTTACATAGCACCCATGGCAATTTTTGAAGTGTGAGTTGCATTTGTATGCCTTCATTGAATAGTATCAGTTATCCTTCCCCATCATGTCAATTCCACAAGAAGATCTCTTTCTATGAGTGTCTTACCCACTATGATAAAAAATGTCAAGGATTGTACCACAGTTTTACAGAACCTTTATTTCAAAAGACTATCCATATTTTCAGTACTCTCAGTAAGTCTGGTTTCATTCCACCACTCCAAAAACCGTGTATGTCCATATGAAGCCCAGCCTTTTTCTTTTTCCTTACCAAAATCTCCTGCCCTCAAAATTTTAAAAAAGAAATACAGATATGCAGGTGAAGAAAGGAACAAGATACTTATTTTTTAGACATTTTCACTGAAGAAAAGTAATTTCAAGTTGCCAAAGGAAAATAAATACCGTATCCTGGATCACTGAAACACAGGACTGTGAAGTTACTATGATTTCATGACAGGTCCTTTAGATTATAATGAAAATTATTGGTACTTATATAAATAAAAACAAAGCTGGGAAGTTAAATATAAAACTATATTTATGTTGAAATGTATAGATCCCTTAGAGATGGCAATTATTGCTTTATAAATTTCAATCAATCTGCAATTAAAGTAGAAATTCTGTAGAATCTATGACACTTATCCTCTTTTGCTAATGCATTGATTCTGTATATTTATTGATAGGCTTAGAAATTTAAATTATTAATTTTATTTTTAATTAGTTCTTCTGTATAGAGGTATAAAGGCTAAGGGGACTGTATAACCTTACAGTGATATTGCTGTGTAGCGTAGTGCTAAACTAAGTTGGGTTTTACTTCATTGTACCATTTTAAACTTAATGTAAGGGATTTGACTTCATTATGTGTAAAAGCCACAGTATGAATACACATTACAATTTCTGCAAATAATTCCAGTAGTATTTCAGTAGTATTAGTATTTCAGACAGAATAAAAAGTTAAATGCTACAAAGTGACAAATATAAAATAGAATACAAATAATGGAGGGTGTTCTGTGAGTAATTGTCCCATTCCTCCCCACCCTCTTGGGGGGACGCTGAGGTGTGTGGGCAGGAACAGTGAGCTGGAAGGAGCTGGAGGCAGGGGTTGCAGGATGTGTGTGTGGATGCTTTCACCCATCAGCTGACTGCACCCAGGATAAGTGCCTGGGTGCCAGCACTGAGACCACGGTGCCTGCCTGCCCAGAAGTGCACCATGATCTTTCAGAAAGCTACACGCATTTTTGATTAGTTTCTATGTCAAAGTCTGAGACATGGGACAATTCAGCTTTTAAAGTTTTTTTTTTATCCTTTCAGCCTTAGATGCTGTATAGACAAAATAAAGAGAGGGAGAGGGACAGCGCAAGTGAGAGTTCAGGCACAAAATAGATATCCATGTCAAGGGAGCAAAATGGGAACAGCAACAAACTCCCCACTACCTAAACCTCAATTATGTGTCTTAAAGGCAAGAAGGCATTCCCTCTCTTCAGTCTAGCTATCAGAGACCAGATGCAATATTTCTCTTCCTTAGATCAGAGGAAATTCTGAAATCTAGAAGAATCAAATTTGTTGATAATTTGCCCAGCCCTAACCTAATTTTAGGATCAATCCTGATTTCTTTCTTGCTGATGCAGAGATTATTTTCTACATGAGCAAAAATAACTAATAAGCATATTTTCTGTAAAAGATCTTTACAGTCACAGGGCCTTCCCTGGAACAAATGTGTATGAAACTAACATCAAAGGAAAGAATTCCACTCATCTATGTATGCAGTAAATAGAATCATAAAACCATAGAATTGTTTAGGCTGGAAAGGACCTTTAATATCATCAAGTCCAACTGTTAACCTAGAACTGCTAAATCCACCACTAAATCATGTCCCTAAGCATCATGGCTACATATCTTTAAATACCTTCAGGGATAGCAACTCATCTGATTCCCCCTGCAGCCTATTCCAATGCTTGACAATCCTTTCTGTGAAGAATTTTTTCCTAATAACCAATCTAAATTTCCCCTAGGACAACTTGAGGCTGTTTCCTCTTCCTATCACTTCTTACTTGGAAGAAGAGACCGACCCCCACCTATATACAACCTCCTTTCAGGTAGATGCAGAGCACAAAAAGGACTCCACTCAGCCTCCGACCCTCCAGGCTAAACAGACGCAGTTCCCTCAGCTGCTCCTCATAAAACACATGGATTTAGTTTTCATCAGCTTCGCAGGATTAGTCTTGCAGTATAGCTGTACTTAAAGCTTTTACACTACCACTACGGAGTGGTGTGCCACCACAGTTCCTGCATAGCTCTTTCTTGATTTAGCAAGCAGTCTGGAAGCATTGGCTAGACAAAATGCAACCATCTAACAACTTTCTTTTTTTATTATTCTGAGCAGCAACTTACAGTTTCTTTTGCCGCATGAATTATTTAATACAATTTCAAAGAAACAAAGGTCCTTGATTTTTGACAGTGTTAATTTCAACTGAAGAAAATATCAAGGGCTCTCACTCAAATGAGCACCAGAAAAAAAAATTAAAAAAAAAAAAATCAGCTACTGTGGCTTCCTGAAAGCAAAGAAGAAATGCCCTTATTTTCAAAGTTGCCTCCAGTGTCATATCATGTGGTTTTACTTACAATACGAACCACAAGCAAATTGATTTATGAGAGAAAATACATTATGATTTATAATTTTCTACCATTTGGAGTCAATATGTAAAATCTATGCCAAAAATAGCACTCTTGCAAATGTTCTTTGACTTGCACACAACATTTAATATGGCTGTGCTGATCTCAGGGTCAAGTTTTTAAAAAATAGGTGTCTGAAGTCTGATTTCTAAATCTAAATTTATGTCCCTGAATTGACAGCTTGATTTTAAAAAAGCCTTAACCATCAAGCATTTCCCATTGATTTCATAATGGATTTGGATGGTACAAAATCAATACTTTTAGATGCCTAAATACATTCCAGGATCAGGGCTCTCTGATGGCTCTGGTAACACTGTATCACAAGTAACACAAGCTATCTTGACTTGTCACTACACAGTGACATGAGATTTTATTGTTATTGTACATCAATATGTAGCCTAGTCCTATGTTTTCAGCTAGAGCCAACAATACTGTAGGACCAATCCCTATTTCCACAATAATTAATCTGAAGTAGATTAGTCAGACATTACTGAGATCAGATCACATAGGTGACACTTTTGTAATGGCTACAAAAACTTTCCAGCAGAAAGGGTCACTGACAACTGAACCATACACCCGTTGAAAGGCAGAAAAAATAATCCCAGAAACAAAATCAGAATTTAATCCAAGTATACACTTCTTTGCTGACTGGGGTGACTATCCAGGCTATAAATGATAAAACAACACAGGTATGAAGCTCAGGCTTAGGGAAGAATTGAATAAAGGAGAATAAAATAACTGTATAGAAGAAAATATTAAAGTTTATATATATACACTTATATACATGTGGATACACAATACACTTATTTATATAAAAATATACACATCTATATACACATATGCATAAATAAATACTAGGTATGCCAGTAGCTATCCTTTAGATATAAAAAGATGTGTCGACACAGAAGTCAAGACACTGCAAAGAAAGCTGCAATTTAAAGCATACAGGCCTCTGTTGAAACAAAACCCAAGCTCAATCTAAAGATTAAGTCCAAAGTGGTTTAGATGATGTTTTAAAGGAGAAGGAGAGAGATTAGTAGTAGAGGAAGTGAACAGCCAAGACTTTGTATGAGACTGAGAGTCTCCTCCATTCCCTGCTGGGATCATCCCTTGAATCTAGAGTAACAATTAACCCATTAACACATCTTATATTGCTGCTTACAGAGCAGAGCAGCACATCCTTCTGTCAAGTAAACTTTATTACATTTCTTTTTTGTCCTTCTTCCTGTTCACTTAGACTCATATTTGTCACAAAATTCTTAGAAAAACATGGCAATCTATAGCTGTCATAGAATCATAGAAATGTTTCAGTTGGAAAAGACCCTTGGGATCACTGAGTCCAACCATCTACCCAACTCTACAAAGTTCTCCCCTACACCGTATCCCTCAACACCACATCTAAATGACTCTTAAACACATCCAGGGATGGTGACTCAACCACCTCCCTGTCAGCCTATTCCAATGCCCACCACTCTTTCTGTGAAAAATTTTTTCCTAATGTTTAGCCTAAACCTTCCCTGTTGAAGCTTCCAGGCAGTATTGAATGTTTTTCGAAAGTCCAGGTATGCAATACCTACAGCCGTTCCCTCATCCAATAATTGGGTCATTGCTCTATATGCATAACAACATGACAAAATCAGAGACATTTTTTCTGCTCTGTGTTGAACTCTTTCCATTAAAGAGCCATAGCCAACATCTTTTACTGATTCTTTGATATTGAAAATATTTTTGGACTTAAACTGCTGTCATAGATGCCACTAAACCCAGAAAATGTTAGTGGTCCTCTTTATTCAAAGATAAGTCAAAATAATTTTAAAAATCATTAAATCATAGAGTCGGGGAATAGTTTTGGCAGGAATGGATATTTAAAGATCATCCTTCCAAATGCCCTGCCTTGAGCAGGGATATCTTTCACTAGATCTGACTTTGAACACTTCCAGTGACAGAACAACCACAATTTCTTTGGGCAAGGCAACTTGTTCTTTGTCTCACTGCTCTCACCATAAAAAAGATTTTTTCTTATATACAATCTAAATATATCTTGTTTTGATTTAAAAACATTCTTCCTTGTCCTGTCCCTGATAAAAAGTCTCCCTCCATCTTGAGAAGTCTTTCTTTGTCACAAAGCTTCTTTGTCTTGTGAAGTAATTTTGCAGAGAGCAAAGCAGGGGTTTTATGAATATAGTGAATTAATTCTGAACAATTAGTTTATGAACAGTTTTGTATCTAGGCAAAAGAAACTGTCAAAGATTTTGCTGTCTGTACTTTGATTATCTTACATATACCGTTTCCTCCAAATATCTGTTTCACAACGTAGCAGAGACTTCAGACCATCTTTTGTGAAGTGAAAAAGTATACAGTATCTCCATTTGGAAGGAATGGTGATGAAAATATGAAGACATGAATTGGTTTGGATTTTAGGGTTTCTTTGGAGGTTATAAAATGCATAAGCCCTCTGGAGGCCCGGTGTTTAAAAACTTTGAAAACATAGAAAATATCCTTAGAATGATCCTTTAGGGCTTAGACCTAGTCCAAATTACTTTTAATTTCTAAATATTTTCATAGGTATTTTTCTGGGTTTGCACTTAAATAACTGTGCATAAAATGCCTTTTTCAATAACAACTCATATTTGTGAGTTTGCAAAAGTTAATCAATGGATTTTGTGTTCATAAAACCAATATTCTTTAGGAACTACACAAACAATTATTTACAAAACTTTCACAAGCATGGCACAGATCTATATTTCCCATCATATAATGACCTTTTTTTTTCAGGGAACACAACAATCTTTGAGACTTTGATCTTGGTCCATCCTTTGAGGACAGAGAGACAAGGAAACTTCTTAAATAATGCAACTTATGCAATCTCCCAGGCAAATGGCAAATTAATCAGCCCCTGAATCCTTGTTTTTTTGAAGACTTGTGCATTTTTAAAGAAGATGGAGTAATTGTTTAGTGACTTCGTGCCATTGATTTTCATTATGGATGGTGTTGCTGGGTCTGTGTCAGGTCACCTGGGAGAGATAGCCTTTGCATAGCTAAATAAAATGGGAAAGTACCACTTCTTTTTCCATATTCACAAGGAAAGCTCTAGTCCTTGAAGTAAGTTTTGTATGACCTTGTTAAAACAACTTTTTCTGTTTAGTCATTTGAATAAATGAGAAAAATGCAATTCTAACAGGCCTGAAAGAAAGGTCTGAATTTTACAGGGCGATAGTTTCTTAGTTGAGAAAAGTTGATCAGAAGAAAATTTTTAAGACAAAAGAGAGGAGCTTCATTTGCTAAATGTGTGCAGTACTACTTAACTTCTTGATTAAAAACAACTAGAATAGAAAAGAAAAGATCCAATGAAAAGAAATGCACTTATTTTAAGGTGGTTTGCAAGTACTTATAAATTTTTGATAGTTATGTTGTGAAGAAGATAGAAATGTCATAAAGTACTTATCATATTTGCCCTGCCAACCTCCATGTCTTTTCCTCCTAAGACAGTGCTTACTATTTTGAAGTTGTTATAATTTTTATATTTTCATAAAGGACGCAGAAAATTTTCTAAATTACACTAAAATATATACTTCCTTCCACTTCAGAGTTTTGAAGTCTCACTTCATATTTTGCCTTCAAGTTGGGTATTTTTTTGTCTTTGTGTGTTTGGGGTATTTTTTACTTTCTTCCTCTCCTCTACTTTCTCCTCTCCAATTCTTGTCCCTCTTTTCGATCTAAACTTTTTATGTTCACAAAGAGCTTAGTGTCACTCAATCTCATTGAAATGAAGCCTATAATTTTAATGTTTTATGATAGCTACTAGGTTTTAAAAAGAAATCACACACTTGTCATATTATGATGACTCAGAGGATCTCTCTAGAGGAAAATGTGGCTTTTTGTTGGCTGGCAGTGCTTTTTAGATATCTGCCACAGCAAATTCTCTCTCATAATGATAACTACATGATGAGAGTCTATGAGCTGTTACATAGTTCTGCAGACAGAAAGAAACAGAATTTTTCTAGAATGAGGTGTCTTGGAAAAAAAGACACTTCAGTCCCTGTGATAATTTATTTGTAAATGTAGTCATCAGAAACCAACCTGCTTCCATCAATATGTGAATTAAAATATTATCAAAAGCATTCCTAGATAAAGGCAAAGGAACATTGTTAAAACACTGTCAGAGCATTTTTGGATAGTTGACAGGTAATTTGAGATTACAAAGGTTTTTGATTAATTGACCAAGCACTTCTCCCATAGAGGCTAATATGAAACTCTTTAGAAAGCTATTAAACATCTCTTATACTTCCTATGTTTGTTCTAGTAATAGCTTTGGGATGCATAATAACCACTTTTCATTCCTATCAGGTCAGAGGGGAGGAAGTGCAAGGAAGCTAATGAGCATGAAGTCCATGAAGAAAAGATTGGTGCCATTTCCAGGGATAAGTTAAATGTTTGGGATTTTTAACAAGAAAAGAATACTTGTTTTTCAATACTATCCTGTGGAGTTTTGGTGGAGCAGTCATCTACCATGAAAAGAGGGAAAGGGGCTGTGTCTGAGCTCTTACTCACATTTAACTATTTCCTCCTCTGTAAAGTCCAGTGCATATGGATGGTACTTGTTATAGTGGAGTGTAAATATTGAAGTTCCGTCAGCTATAACTTCAGGTGATATACAGTACATAGTTTATCCCAACATTTTTCCTAGAGCAAAAATGCTCATCTGGAGAGGTACCTGAAAATTAGCACTGTGTCTTCTACTGTTACACAGCAAAGAAGCTTAGAGTTTTTCCACTAGAAATAATCAATCACTACTCTGGTGACATTTGTTAACTGTCAGTGATGTTATAACAACTCCTATTAATTATGTCTTTATCCAGAAGACTGGATGCTGGTGAGTCTGAGGGTGAGGAAGGGGAAGAGGGAAATTGCATATAGCTGGAGAGCAGCCATGTGGAAAAGGATCTGGGGTTTTGTGTTGATGGCAAGTGGAATATGAATTGATAGTGTGCCTTGGCAGCCAAAAGGGTGCATCAAGTACATCAGAGCTATCTGGGTGAGGGAAGAAATTGTCCTACTCAACACTACTCTGGTGCGGCCCCATCAAGTCCTGTGTGCAGTTCTGAGCACCTCAGTATGAGGACATCACACTATTAGAGTGTATCCAGAGGAGGATGACCAAGATCATGAAAGGTCTTCAGGGCAAGATTTATGATGAGCAGATGAGGTCACTTGTTTTATCCAGCTTGGAGAAGAGAAGGCTGAAGGCTGACCCCATCACAGCCTATAACTTCCTCAGGGAAGTAGTGGAAGGGGAGGTGCTGATCTCCTCTCTCTGGTGACCAGCGATAAGACACAAGAAAATGGAATGAAGCTGCATCAGGGGAAGTTCATGTTGGACGTTAAGAATCCTAAAGGTTCTTCACTTAAAGGTTGCTTGTTCACTGGAACAGGCTCCCCAGGGATAAGTCATGGCACCAAGCCTGTCAGAGTTCAAGAAATTTCTGGATTACTTTTTTAGCTGTATGGTTTACTTTTAGGTAGTCCTGCGAGGAGCAGGGAGTTGGACTTGATCCTTATGTATCGTTGATGATCCTTATGAGTTTCTTCCAACTTGAGATCTTCTATGATTCTAAATTGTTTTACAGAAATATAGGAAGCCTATAGAAAATGTTATCTTTCTTACCAGGTTCTTTGAGCAACCTTACATAATATAGTCAGAAGATGGGATAAAAAACTTTCCTATTTCAAATTGTTCAACAAAGCTTTTGTTTCAGCAGAGCTGAAAATCTGGACAGTAGTCCATAGTAACCAAATGCAATTGCCATTGCTGTCACTTGTTTGTGCACATGAACGCAACAAAACTGGCATCCTTTATGCATTGCTCGCACTAGATTGGTTGATCACCATGCCTGTGATTGACCTATGAGAAATGCTTAGTTACCCCATTTAAAGGAAAAAATAACCATATTTAAACATGAGCACTAAAAGAGAGCAGGATTTTGGGTATGTAATCTCTGATAGTCAATTTACGAGAAAAATTAAGGGTGTGGAGGGACGTAAGGATAGACTTTCACAAGTGCAGCTGCATGCAGAAAGAAGAGAAACCATAAAAATCCCTTAATAAAAGCTGTACCATTTCCATAAGATAATAGTATACAAATTAATAGTTATAATGTTATTTTTAGCAATATTTATAATTCCTTGAAACCAGTAAACAAGTTTAAGCTTTTTTTTGTATATCTGAAATTTGGTTGAATAAAGATAGAATTAAGGATTCTTACATGGTTTTAATTCCTAAAAATCTCTAAAGCCTGATCAGTTTAAAATTGCCAGAAAGAAATATGAAATTCTCTGTTCCTTTTATGAAAGGAAAAACTTAGTTTTTTCTTTCCGTATATACAAAGACAGAAAAAAATAATCAATAATTCTCTTTAAAGAAAAGGAAACTTATAGTCCAATAACCGTTGAATATCACCCCAAGTCCAGAAACATTGATTCTTGTTGTAAAACCTTTTTCTATACTGATTTATTTATTTAAATTAACATTGCTCAGTCATGCCTGAAAATTTCCCAGAATCATAACATCCTGAATTGGAAATGTTTGATGTAACAACTGATGTGTTATTTTATATATATATATAAAACAACACATCAGTTATATATATATATATATATATATATATATATATGCATATATATAATTTCTTATATATCGATATGTGATATCCTTTCAATTACATCACACTTTAATTGACAGAGAGTTCCTTGGCTTTGGGAGGGAATACTCCTTATGTGAACTATTTCTTTAGCCAGTGTCTAGCAGTATCTAGACAGTAAGGCAAATCTGACTTCTCTAAAATAAATCTTTTCCACTGAAAGATTACTTCTATCTCTATCTTTTTGCCAATAAGACTTTTTAAAAAAACAATTTTGGTAGTGAATCACAGCAGAGCAATAACTGCCAGGTGTGACATACTTATATCAGCCTGTGGACACACACTGGTACATGAGTCATAGAGAAAGTTCATGGAATAATGATATTTTCAGATGTGAAATGGTATCATGTGGTACTTGCAGTCTGAGACAGATGAGAGGAGCATGAGGGGCAAAAATTAACTTACTCAGCCAAAGTATCTTTAGGTATCAAGAGGGTCCAGAGGAGGGCCACAAAAATGATTAGGGGGTTGGAGCACCTCTGCTACGCAGACAGGCTGAGGGAGCTGGGGTTGTTCAGCCTGGAGAAGAGGAGGCTCCGGG